>LPNX011103719.1:252927-350241 GCA_001517045.1 Pseudotsuga menziesii
AATATAGTTAATATCCAATACCAAGTGCTCACTCTTTCACCAACTAGTGATCCACGTATTCTTTGTAAGTGGTTATCATTTTTGTGAAGATTCCAACTCTAAGATAAATTATACCAGTCCTTATTTTTCCAAATATTGTTGCGATGAATGTCTTTTAAATATGTAGTGCTTTCATTATATATGTGGTGGATCTTTCTCTTGAAGTTTGTGAAATTGGTAAAGATTCTTGAATTTATTTATCCCAATTTGAACCAAATACACATTATCGGAGGTATGTATAGTGAAATGGTGTTTTTCCTTACCATACTATAGTTACCATCCAATACCCAGTTCTCACTCTTTCACCAACCAGTAATCCATGTTTTCTTTGTAAGTGGTTATCATTTTTTGTGAAGATTCCATGTCTGAGATAAATTATATTATGCCTTATTTCACTAAATTTTATTGTGGTGAATGTATTTTAAATCTACAGTAATTTAATTATCTATATGGATGATCTTGCTCTTGAGGTTTATAAAATTGGTAAGCATTATTGAATTTATTTATTGCAAACAAATAGTATGAAACAAATACACATTATAGGATGTTTGTATAGTGAAAGGGTGTTTTTCCTTCCCATATTATAGTTACCAGACAATACCAAGTGCTCACTCTTTGACCAACTAGTGATCCACATATTCTCTATAAGCAATTATCATTTTTGTGAAGATTCCAGCTCTAAGATAAATTATATCAGGCCTTACTTCTCCAAATATTATTGTGGTCAATGAATTTTTAATCTGTAATACTTTCATTATATATATGGTGGATATTTCTCTTTAGGGTTGTGAAATTGGTAAACATTGTTGATGTTCTTTATCCTAGTTTGAAGAAAATACACATGATAGGAGGTTCTTACAATGAAAAAGTGGTTTTCGATATATTTCTATCTAAGAACTTCCAGCCATGACCTTGTACCCATGCAAGGTATCCAAATGCTCTGGGCTACTAGTAATTTTTCAAATATCTAAATTTTTTTTAGTCCCCATCCTCAAAACATATTTGGTTTTTTTTTTTTTTTACCTTAGTAAGGGAATGACATTATTTTCATACATCCCACTCCAGATAAACTAGATCAAGAGATTTATTTTTGTCTTCTAAATCCCAATAGGGATGTAGACAACCAAGTGCCAATACATGTTAAATATAGTGCACATGTACAAGTTCATGGCCGCAATTTATGAGATAGAAATATATGAAAACACCCCCTTTCACTGTACATACCTCCTATAGTATTTGTTTGAGAAGTCATGATACATGTTATCATGACTTCTCCTTATATAGTGCTGACAAAAATATATGGAACAAACATAACAATATACCTTGAGAGAGAAAATATTAATGTCCTTGGTCTTGTTGGTCCTCTGGGTAAAATGGGTTGTTCCCCACCTTTATGGTACACCTTGGTATTATAGGTATGGGAGTTTCAAGCTTACCACCTTGTTGTGACACTTAGTTAACTTATGGTCCTTTTAGTCCTAACACCCTTGTTGTACGTGGTACCATGACCACCTTTGGTATGATGACTAAACCTTATTGTTTTTATTTTATATGACCACTTGAATGTTAGTACCCTATCTTAAGTCAACCTAACATTATCTTATGTTATGTTTGGTAACAACTATAAAAGATAGGGGTTAGTCGATTAACCACTCTATAAGGATTTTTAAGATTATAAATTCAATTCTTGAATTTCATTTTGGAGAGTTTGTTGAAAAGAGAAATTTGAAGATATGATATTTCACCTGTCTAGGTTTTCTTGCTACTAATTGGGTTGACGTCTAGGGTTATGTTGCTATCTTTAAGATGTTTCCACATCTCTTCTCAACATGGTAGTGTTTTCTTCTTCATGTTCAAGTTGTTGTTTATGTTATGAATAAGCCATGTCAATATTCTCAGCATGTTAAGGGTTTCCTTGACATGTGTTTCTCTTCCTTGAGATGGGAATAATATTTTGTAGGCTGCTAATTCTCATAGATTCCCTTCTTGGGGAGTCCATGACTAATAGACACCTTTTTCATAAGGGTCGTTGTTAATAGAATCCCCTTATGTCCAGGACTTAAATAATCTAAACCCCTTAGGGATGAACCGTGATTGAGTTGCTAGTTGGGCCATGATTGTGTGAAACTCTTCTTGAGTTGGGTCATGACTGGGTAAAACCCTTCTTGGGTAAGTCGTGACTATTTGAACTTAACTTAACTAAACCATGGGATGCTATTGCTTTCTCTAGCAGTTCGTGACTATTGATGATTTTTTTATCCCTCTTTGGCAGGTTGTGATCCTTGTTGGCTACCTAGACATAGGATGTGACCCTTCTATTGTTTATTAGAGTGGTTTGTGACCCTTGGGAATTAGGGTTATTCATACATGATATATGACTCTTGGATTCCTCCTGTGCTAGGATGTGACCTTATGTGTGCTGATTGAACTTGAGCTGTGATCTCTATAAGGTGTTTGGATAAAGCTCTAATTCTTGTGGGTTGTTAGGAATCTATCTTGAATTGTGTTAATCTTCTTGAACTGGTTGTGATCCCGTTGGTGCCTCATTGTTTTTGGGGCTAAGTATCACTATTGGGTGTTTCACACTTGTTGACTAAGTCATATTGAATGCTACTGTCTGTGCCTAACCTTATTCCTAAACTTTTCTCTCTCATGGTATGTCAATTGTTTCACTGTTGATATTGAAATTAAAATATTCTAAGGAAACATACTTGTCTTCCTTTTTATCTTCATTAATTTCTTTTCGTTTATCTAGGAAAGAAGGTTTGGAATCAATTCTTCGTTTAGAGATTTTAAACTTTGGTTGTTCCCTTTTTTTCAGGGATATTTATGGAAAAACATGAGGGGATAGTTTCATCAACAAAATCTTCTTCTTTCTCCCATGACTCTTCTTCTAAGAGAACCCTCTGAAACCCATCATTAAAATATAAGTCATTAATCAAGTTGATGTTGTTTGGTTGGTCATCAGGATAATTGGTGTCGAAAGGTTGTTCCTCTATTTCATCACACCAATTCACATTCTTATTTTCAGAACTTTCTGGATATTTAGGTCGTCACCTATTGTTATCTCCTTCAAGCCTTCTATTATTGTTCCAGTAGGGCTTAGGGTCATAAGGGTTTCTATGTATCTCAGGATCATTAAAACTAGCGACACTTTTTGTCAGGATAGTTAGTTGTCTCATCATCTCTTGCATGATTTCTAATGTGTCACTTTGATTCCTTTAGTTCATTTACATGTTCCTTATTCTTTCAGTGTTTAGGGTCATATCTAGAAGTAAATGGGGAAAAGTGATAGAAAATTTTTTGTTTACCCAGAGATGTCGCATTCTGCTTAGCCGTATTTTCATTGAATTGGGCTTTCTTCAAGTCATTTGGATTCTTATCCTTTAATTGATATCCAAGCCACCCTTCAAATGCATTCAAATAATGAATAACAATTGCCTGGTCCTTGGGTTTGATTTCTTCTCGTATATTTCCTACAGTATTGTCAAATATTATGTTAAACTCATGGATTATTTCATTTTCCTTCTTCTTCATGTCAAACACTTGATGCAAGAGGAATTTACCATATAACTTGCAAGACCAATCTCTATTAAGCTTTGTGACAAAATTGTCATACCTTTTGATGGATGAGGAAATAAACTTGTCAAACCACTTCCGAACGTCTCCTTCCAAAGATGCCAGAAGGGACCTCATGAAAACATCTTCATCAGATGCTCCATATGCTTCCACGTGTTCCCATAATTTTTCAATATGATATTCAATGGAGATAGATGACACTCCATCAAACTTGGGAACTTTTTCAAAATATTTCTCAGGGATGTCATGCGGAGCTCCCTGGATCAGGGAAAAATCTAAAGGAGATGGCTTAGCCTTCCTTCCAAATATCTTATGGTTATATGGAGGATGAACATTTTGGTTTCCACTGGTGTTTGTTCTGGCCATTGTATTAGATGAAGTTGAAGGAGATCCAAAAATATGACTTGGGAAAACAATGGGACTAGATATATTCCAAAATAAGTTGGAATATTTTTATTTATTTTCTTTGTGATTCTACATGTAAGTTGTGTGGAAATTGAACCCAAGAGATAGAAAAATTACACTCACAAAATTTCTAATCAAACATGCAAAATTAACATCAAAGGAGACTGAAATTGGAGCATAACACTAATCTGTATTGAATAAGTGTACAATAGCCAACCTTGTGAAGTAATAGGCTGCTGAAATATATAATTACATGAGAGATTCGAATGCATAAGGATTCCATTCGAAAAGGTCAAAAAGTAGGCTTACTAAATCTAGTAAAATCCCCCATAGGTGCATAAATATGTTTCCAAATCCACTAAGATGCTCATGGATTGGCTAAGTCAAGTAGGAAAGATAATGAGGGATGGAAATACCACTCCTAAATGATTTTATTAGGAGTAAAGGAGGGAGGATGATGTGGGAAAAAAATAAGTCAACTACACCTAGTCTAGCTTTTCCTTTTTCCTTAATTCTCAATCAAATAGGCAGCTTTTCAGAAAAAGCAGATATGCACTTTGGAGGATTTGGAATAAAGAAAACATACTAAATATGGTTTCTAGTAGGTTTCCCAAGTGCTCCATGACTTATTTTTAGCAAGTGTTGACTTCTAAGTCATATAGAAGGAAACTAGCATAGAGTGGAATCTAGGGGACTAGGTAATAAGACAAAAATGATTTAATTAATGTCTAAGGTAGGTAACTATGGGTTGATTATTCTAACACCCCCCCTTAATCCTGAATTTATGAGTAAATATTAGAAAAATATAGGGCCTAGTAACAAGGCTTAGTCACCCTTTACATACTTCTTGTCCATACAACCAAGGAAAGAGGAAAAAACCCAATGGGAAAATCCTCCCTTAAACATGGACAGGAAAAAAAATTGAAAATATTGTCATCAATCATGCTTCACAGCATGATCATCAATCTCCAGCATTGATTTGATATTTCTGAATGTATTCTCACAAAAAAAATTGGTGAAGATGTCTGCTACTTGTTCTGAAGATGCACAAAAGAGTAAATGAATGGTGCCATCATGCACAAGCTGTCTGATGTAGTGCATATGGATCTAAATGTGTTTGGTTCACTGTCTATGAACTGGATCATTGCATATTTTAATGGTACTCTGATTCAAAGCCACATTTTCTAAGAATTCCCTGCAACCACAAACATTGAGTTGTTGTATTTACAACTCCTCTATACTCTGCTTCTGTAGACGACAGTGCTATGGAACTCTGCTTCTTTCTTGACTAGATAATTGGTCCTTTTGCAAGCATGAACACATATCCTAATGTTGACTTTCAATATTTGTTGTCACCTGCCCATTCACTGTCAGTAAACCCAATCAAATCAAGATCAGATTTTGCTTTGTAGAAGATCCCATGAGTTATTGTTCCTTGAACAAAGTTTAGGATCCTTTTGGTTTCCCTCCAGTGGATATCATGAGGCTGATCCATTTATATTTAAGACACACTAACTACATAAGATATATCAGGTCGATTGTGTGTAATATAAAGCAAACACCCAATCAACTGCCTATACAATGTATTATTTACCATAGGAGAAGAACCTGCTTCTTCAAGCTTAACTCCTGAAAGGAAGGGAGTCTTGTTTGGATTGCAATATTTCATGTTGAACTTGTTCAAAAAAATCTAAGGCATACTTGGACTGATGTACTTTGATTCCATGTTGGGATTGAGAAATTTCAAGACACAAAAATAGGCTCAACAATCCCAATTCTGTCATAGAAAATGCATGGTTCATTGCATCCTTCAAGGAGGCAATCTCTTTCTTTGAACTTCCTGTAATCAGAAGTTCATCCACATAGAAGACAATAATCATCAAAGAACCATGAATCAGCTTCAAATAAATATTAGGATCATACTTGCATCGAACAAAACTCAATGAAAGTAGAAAGCCATCAATCTTGGCATACCAAGCCCTAGGGGCTTGCTTGATCCCATACAATGATTTATTTAACCTGCACAATAAAGATGGATTAGAAACAAACCATTCAGGGTTCTGCATGTAAATCGCTTCAGTGAGATCTCCATTTAGGAAAGCACACTTCACATCCATGTGATGTACTTCCCACTGCTTCGAAGCTGTAATGGCTAAAGCTAGCCTTATGGAGTCCATCTTTTCCACTAGTGTAAAGGTTTCATTGTAGTCAATACCATGTACTTGTGAGTATCCCTTGGCTACCAATATTTCCTTATATTTCAAAGGTGAACCGTCAGCATCAAACTTAGTCTTGAAAACCCACTTACATTGAACTAGCTTCCTCCCTGGGGGAAGATCAACCAGTTCCCAAGTGTTGTTCTTCTGGAGCGAGCTAAATTCTTCTTTCATGGATGTTGGCCATCTTGGATCATGTGCTGCATATTCATATTTCTGTGGACCTGATTCAACCATCATATAGAATTTCTCAACAAATAAAGGATCTTTCATACAAAGGGCACCCTCAAACTGAGATCTAGTCCTCCTCGTGTCACTAGGATTTCCATCTAGTTCCCCAGCTACATGAATGGTCTATGCTTACCATTTTGGTATTGTAGGAATTTTAGGATATGCAATCAAATAATCATTATCATACATATCAGAATCAGCAAACTCATTAGTCTCTCCACTTACAATCAATGGATCTGGTGGTGAAGAAGACTCTTTAACTTCAACTACTACTAAAGGTTATTCTTGGAACTGAACACTTCTTTCAATGAAAGATTTGTTAGTTCTCAAGTTGATCAGATTTTACCCTTTTGAATTTTCAAAATACCCAACAAATAGGCAATCTTGGCTTTGGGGCTGCAAAGCCTTTCTCTTTTCAGTTGGAATTCTAGCCCAAGCCTTTGAGCCAAAAATCCTAAAATGGGTCACATCTGGCTTATGCCCACTCCAAGATTTGAAAGGATTCATACCATCAAGCTACTTATGAGGAACCCTATTCTAGATGTAGGATGCACATTTTATAGCCTCGGCCCAAAAATTTGGTGGCAAAGTCTTAGCCTCCATCATGCAGGTTGCCATCTCCTTCAGTGACTTGTTCTTTCTCTCAGCAACACCATTTTGTTGTGATGTGTAAGGGATCGAATGTTGCATCTGAATACCTACATATTTACAATACTGAATGAAATCAGACTTGACATACTCACCACCATTGTTAGATATGAGGATCCAAAGTTTCCTCCTAGACTAGTTTTCAACCAAGGCTTTAAAGACTTTGAAGGGGTCAAAAACTTCAGACTTATGCTTTAGGAAGTAAACCCAAGAATACCTGGAAAATTCATCTATGAAGGTCAGTGCATATTTCGCTTGACTCATGGACATATGAGGAAATGGACTAGTAATGTCACTGTGGATCAACTGAAGAGGTGCAGAGGTTCTCTCATGACTAGCTCTCCCAAATTTGTGCTCTAGGTGTTTTCCTAAGATTCAACCTTGATAGACACCTTTGGAAAACTTGATCTTTGGCAACCCTATGGCCATATCTTTTTCAATCAAATCAGAAAGATACTTGTAGTTAACATGGCCAAATATTTCATGCCAAAGATTTCTTTCCTCATTAGCATGAATCAGAAGAGATGATGGGTTTGAGTAGGGTAGAAAATGGGAAAACATGTATACCTTCAAAGCATGATCAACAACACCTTTTTCTATGACTTTACCATTCAAAATATCAGTGATTTCAGCATCATCAGGGGAGAAGATGACCTTCTTTGGAGACCCAGTGTGAGTCATCTGATACATTGACAAGAGATTAGAGGCAAGACTTGGAACATACAACACATTATTGAACTTACCATGGTCAAGATAAATCCTTCCTTTCCCCAAACTGTCAGTGAGAGAGTAATCTCTCAAAACTATTAGTGGAGCTTTTGACATGTCAAGAGAGGAGAATGACTCTTTTGTTGAAACCATATGTCTAGAAGCTCTAGAGTCTATGATGAAGCTAGGTGAGCTTGATGTGCTAGCAACCAAGGCATGTACTCTTTCTCTGTCCTCTGAATTTTATCCTCCTTCCCTCTTTTTTGAGCAATCAGGAAGGGAGATGTTATTCTTCTCCAAGAGTTGGGTCTACATGTTGATTTTCTTCTTCATACAAGAGCTCTCAAGATGATAGTCCTTACTGCAGTATGCACACTTTCTCATTTCTCCTTTGTTCTTATTCTTATGGAAGTTCTTCTTCGAACCTTGGGGCTCCTCTTGAGACTTGTTCTTGTCTCTCTTTTGCTCAGGCTGTTTTTTAGCTTTTTTCTTGCTTTTTTAATCCACCCTTGAATCTCCAGCAACCAAAGCTTGGTATTTGGAAGTTTTGATGGTGCCCATCATCACCAACTTATCTTGTTCCTGTGTGAGGGATTCCATGAACTCTGCAAGATTAGGCATCTTCCAGGCTCGAGCTATCAACTTGGTGGCATGGAAGGTCGAAAAAAACAATAAATAGTCAGGGACAAGCTTTCATAGTATGGCCAAAACTAGTTTCTCTTCCTTATTTTCTATCCCGCATTGTTTTAGGTGCAAAACAAGGGCTTTAAACTTGGAAAAATAGAGTTGCAAGTATTTAAATCTACTGGGACTCAAGGAGATCAGCTCATTCTTGATTTGATGTCCTCTCATCTCATATGTCTTACCAAAAATATATACAAGCTTCTCCCACACTTCATTCAGTGATGTCAATCCATCAAGATGGAAGAGGAGGTCTCTTGAAATGCTCAGACACAAAAGACCATAGGCCTCATCCCTCTTGTTGTGCCATTTGATTTTCTCTGCAGCTGCATTGGGCTATGCCTCAGTTTCCATAGTAACCCTATAGATACCTTTCGCTCTCAAAAATATCACCATCTCAGCTTTCCACTCAAAGAAATTGAATGGATTCAAGATGATCTTCTAAGATTGGTCCATAGCTCAGAAACTGTGCCTTTCAGTCAGCAGAATATGATCCTAGTCAAGATGTCAAACCTGCAATAGCAATATGGAAGGAGAGAAATTTATCTACAAAGGATCTGATACAATGTGGAAATTGAACCCAAGAGATAGAACAATTACACTCACAAAATTGCTAATCAAACATGCAAAATTAACATCAAAGGAGACTGAAATTGGAGCATAACACTAATCTGTATTGAATAAGTGTACAATATCCAACCTTGTGAACTAATAGGATGCTTCAATATATAATTACATGAGATATTCGAATGCATAAGGATGCCATTCGAAAAGGTCAAAAAGTAGGCTTAATAAATCTAGTCAAATCCCCCATAGGTGCTTAAAGAAGACATGCTAAATATGGTTTCCAAGAGGTTTCCCAAGTCCTCCATGACTCAGTTTTATCAAGTGTTGACTTCTAATTCATGTAAAAGGCAACTAGCATAGAGTGGAATCTAGGAGAGTAGTGCATAAGACAAAAATGATTTAATTCATGTCTAAGGTAGGTAACTATGGGTTGATTATTCTAACAAGTTGTAGATATTTATTTAGGATTTACTAGACATTGTAAGAACTTAATATTGATATGTTGGGTACGGTCCTCAGTAGAGTTTCAGGGTGGATTCATCAGGTAAACCACACAAGTAATTCACCGAAAATAAAAATGTTGTAGGAGAGGTGAGATGAGTGAATTAAGAAGGTGATTGATAAAATTATGGAATAGGAAATGCAACCACCAAAGAAAAATATATGGATGCGATAAGATATGGATTAACGCACAAACAATTGTAGACAATGAAGGTAATCCTCTACCTCCCCAACAACGGCACCAAAATGCTAGGCAAAGAGAAAAAGAGTAGATCTTAAGGATAAATGTCAAACCAAGGTATGCCTCTACCTTCCTCGACAATGATGCCAAAATTTTATCACCCGACTTGTATTTTCCCCTATGAGGTGGGTCCAAGATGGATGATAGAGGGATGGGCAACCAAAGAGGTGAAACCAAGATATCCTCGACTCCCAAATGGATGGTTTTCATGCCAATCGAGGAAATCTTCACTTAATGTTGTCTTATCCAAAGGAAACAATGGGGGAGACCCATATCTACTCCCGATGGGAGAGATCGAACCAAAACACCAGATCAAATCAATGGAAGATGAAATACGTAAGGTGTAAGGTGAAGTAAACCCTAAATCTATGGATGAAGTCACAAGGTGAGTTATGGTTTGGATCAAGCATTTTATGAAGTGTGAAATTTGATCCAAGTTTGAAATATAAGTGACTTATGAGTTTTATTACTAGATCCAGAATCAAGGTAGCAGCAAATGATGAAACTATTCACTCCCTTGGGAACCGTGTCCAATGCAGGGAGGTTAAGGAAAAAATCAGGGCTATCTAGTACCAATGAGTAGACTTGATGAAAGGTATGATAGTATAAAAGTACCCACGCCTCAAATATAGGATCAAAACATAAGAACAATTGTCCAAAAGAGGGATGCACTAGGGTTGAGGGATTAGTGACTTGGAGTTTGCGCCTTGTGGAGTCACCCAAGCATGAATCCTAGGAGAACCAACTTTGGGTTTGACCCGATATACAATACCTAGAAATGGTTTTCCAATTGATCAAGCAGCTTGATCCACACAATTAGATTAGGGTTTTGACAGTATAATAAAGATGTTAATGGATTGGAACCAAGAAATTAAGAACTAACATGTGGATCTAACCTGGATAACCTTGTATATTCCTTGATAATGATGATCTATTCCTTCTCGATCAATTTGAGAATATTTGTATGAGTATTCTATGCAAATCAATTTTCCCAAGGAAGCCAATGTGCCCTCCCTCCTGCACAACAAACGTCAACAATATCATATTTGTTGCATCAAGAGAAATGGACAAATACTACAAAATAAGTAACAAGATGAAACCATAGATCATAGTGATACTAATGATAATCACCTAATACAAGCGATGCCAAACAAGCAAGTAGAGGAATCCCTACAAAAACGCCTAAGTGAATTCACCCTCCTTTAGAAAAAACAAAGGTTCCACAAAATATAGATCTTACCACAAATACTCAAATTCTAGGATGCAATAAACTTTCCAATCACCATTGAAGAACACCAGATTCAAAGGAGACCTAATAATTTCCACAAAATATTTTTTCTATTATCAATATTCCAAGAGACAAAGACCCCTTTACAATGAGAATATATATCCTTTAAATAGGATGGAGAGATACCAAAATCCTAACCACTTTTTGAATGGATGGCTAAGATTAAAAGGTCAAAATGTTCTAACCACTGGTTGAGATGAGATCAACATAAAGTACATGGATCAATGTAATAATATAACACATCAATGGACCAAATCTCCCTAGGAGAGGGGATCCCACTCAATGTGACAAAATAAACATAAATAAAGCTCATGGTGGGCCTAGGAGGTAGTGTCTAAGTAGGGACATACATACATAATATCAATACAACCAAGTCCACATATTTATATGATCGCCATATTATGACACTAAATGCTAAGACATGTCACAAGAATGAGTATAAAAGAAATAATAACCATAACACAAGATAAAACCTGTTGAATCATATACCTGTGAATAATCAACCCTAACCAACAGCAGTCCACTAAGAAATTGTTGCTGCAACTCTATGCAATATTGAATTCTTTATAAATGGTTGAATGGATACATCGATCCTCAAATATGAGTGCCTTGAGACTCAATCATGGCATGTGAAAGTACTATAGTCCATCATAGATGCTCATCTCATATGTAACGAAACTGGATGAAAAAGTGTACTGGAATATGAAAATAGAATATGGTATCTCGGCTACTATATATGTGATAGAAAGTCCAAAAGATAATAATAAATAAAGTGCAGTATATCTAACTCATAAATAATCCTACTATAAATATGGGGAATTACAATGCCAATAAAATATGCTATGATTGACAATTTATCCTTTTCAATTTTCATATTTGAAACACAAAATTCATCCAAAATAGGTAAACTTTTCACTCTTTAAGATCCATCGATTAAGATGTGAAATTTTAGAACTACTTTTGATTATTCCATATATAAAAATGAAGAGGGGGTTTAGATATTATAATAGGGTTGGCTAAAAAAAACATAGTAGAAATTAAGGATAAGTCCAAGCATCGGGTTGGGTAGAGTGATGAATTCAACAGAGAAGGATGCACATTACAAGTGTAAAGATGATATAGATAAATAAATGGAATATTGGTAGAACTGAGTAAAATCATTTCATGAGGAAGATACATCAAAGGGTTAATAATGTTAATGTCCAATTTAGAACCTTGGAGGTAGTCCAAGGAGTTGGTAGAAAAAAAGGGCCAAATAACTTCACTCATGAGAAAACCCTTAGCAAGGGAAAATCCTTGAAGACTTCAAAGGAGAACACCAAACATGTTAAGAAAGATAAGGCCATGTAAACATTAGAGAAAATTCTAGTGAGAATAGATACCTCAGGGCATGTTGAAGAAACATTCTATATAGAGGAGGTGAAAGAATATCTCCAAGTGGTGGATTTGAGTGAAAAGGAATAACAAAGATACTTTAAATGATTTCTAAAGAACAAGGAGAATGGTGACACCAAAATAATTTTGTGTGCATATGAGGAGGGGAATCCCTAGATGACATGCCCATGAGAGAATTTAATTCAATTAATATTTCTAATGGTCATGAATTTGTAGGTACATAGAAATAAAGAAGGAATACTATTGTTATTCCAAGTGAAGAAGTGGGAAATGGTGAGACCATGGATTGTTTTAAGAATACTTTGAAGGGGAAGAGAAAAATAAAATTGTTGTAAGCATAAAAGAGATTGAAACCATTCGATAAGTTGTAGAATATGAAACAAAATTCAAGTTATCACCCATGTCAAGGGATGAAGGAGAATATAATTATTAATAAAGACACATTCAAAGTTGATGTTTCTAAAAAAGGAATATCATAAATGGTTAAAGACCCTACAACATTGGAGAATGTTTTAGTAGAATTATATGAGAATATTGTAACAATAGAGAATGTTGCAAAGGAAGGTAGAGGAATTGAATAAGAAGTAGAACTTGAAGTTACGAAAACAGAGCACAAACCCAAAGATGTCACTATTTTAAATTTTCATTGTGAAGGAAAAGACACCTATATCCGAAACAAGCATAATAATGATAAAAAGGACCCATAGGGATGGTTGACATGGATATGATGATTTTTTCATAATATTAGTTGATGAGAAATGGGAGAGAAGAAAACCCTAGGAGTTGCAAATGGAACATTAATCAAATATGTAGAAGAGAAAGAAGAGGGTATAGAAGGAAAAATTATTTCATCTAACAAATTAAGGATAAATGAAAACACTCAGGTTGTAAGAGAACATAAGAAAAGGAAAATATATGGAATGCCAAGACTACTAGTCAATATGGGAAGAAAAAGAAAGGGAAATGTGATGAATGTGCATTGTTTTCAACAACAATAGTAGTATAAAAATACCCTTGTGTTGAAGTAGAGGTAATTAAAGAGCATTCCATTCAATGCATAACAAAGAAGGTGATGGTAATGATATTGATGGAAGTGTAGCAACATATGTGTGTAAAAGGTAGAGATTGTAGTTAACCAACAAGAATTATTGATATTCAAAACAGGCGTTCCTAAAATGGAGGAAGGGATCGAGAATAAGTTTGCAATTTTATGCATGAAAAAAATATTGAATTTGTAGCCAAATAAGCTATTGGAGGAGGTATTAGTGAAAAAGGTTTCAATGGAATTTATCAATTCATTTTATGTCCCATCTACTTTAACCATAAATATCGAGTTGAAATATGGTGAAGTGACCAAAGAATCACCACTAGAAGATGAATTTATGGTAATTAGTATTTTCCTTAATGCACATTGTCATACTTTTATTGAAAGGATAGGAAGCATGTGTAATGCTACACATATAGGATATAATCCCATTGTAGTTGGAAAGTTGTATGAAGTAGATGATGAACTGTTAGAAAATGTTGTAGCGAAGATGAAGTATGCATCCTTGGTTATAGAAACCATGAAATTTTCAAGTAAGGAAGAAGTGAAGAGACACTTAGAATAAGTTTGCATACTTTGGAATACCAAGGAGGAATAATTCCATTTATGGATGGTGAAGTGGAAGTGTAGGTTTTGTTGTACCTTGAAAATATCCACTACTTGAAATTTTTCACTTTCTGTCCTTTCATTCAAAATTCACATACGAACCCATTTTTTCCTTCTTGTCAAAAGATATACAAATTTATTCCCTCTTTGAAATTATTGAAACCACTTATGATAAAATATAACTAATCCCCTTGTCCTCCATGTTCTATATCCATATTTATATCCTTGTGAATCAATGGTTACATCCTTTCCAAAGTTCCAAGTTGTAGGCATTGAGTGGGTTTTTTTGTAGAGAAGAAGTATATCAATAGATGCATCCATCCCAACAAAATTATATCAATGATCCAAATCCATCCATGGGTTTAGATATGTATACTAAAGAACAAATATATCTTGGAATCCTCAACATCACCTGCATTTTTATGCATCTTTGTCAAAGTTTAACTCAAATACAATAGAAAATAATAAATGCATAAAAGATATAGACATGGTACTTGTAACTTGGGTGAATTTATTCAAAGTCATAATGCCATAATCCATGGGTGAACTAGAAACACACATTATGTAAGTTACACAATGCTCAATTCATAACTTTTAATCAGTGACATATCTTAATATAAAGCATGAGTTACATCCTTGCTCATTAATTTGTTACATAAAATGATATTATGACAAAAATATATAAAGCACATGACTAAAATTTTAATTTCTGATCATTATAAATATTTACTATGACAATAGCCACAATGGAAATGAGAATTACCTTTTTTGTGGCCTTTTACATTCTAGATATGGAACCATAGATGAATTGGTTGATATCAAGAAAAGTTATGAACTCTCCATTTTCCATAATAGGTAGGTGTCTCATGAACTAGAGTGCTTTTTATTTATGTAATTGATGTATTTATCAATATATGGGCAGTAGTATATTCTTATAGCTTTGTATTTCTTTTGTCTTTCAGTTTGGTCTCTCACTCCTTAGGTTCGACCGAATCTATCCTCTAACTGTTTTATCTAGTACGAGCACCAACTACATGCATATAGGTGGGAAATACGCAAATGTTCGATATCTAAGTCTAATACCTTTCTATCCTTGTCACTCACATATTTCTCATTTGCGGCGACAACATTCGTGCTTGAGTCTATATCACTGACTATTTCACACACTCAAGAGGATTATTTTGGAAGTGCACCCATACTGGATCTGTTCCTATCGATGCCAAATGATCATCTAGGAAATGGATATAGGAACCATAGTGAGTACCTTGAATCTTGCAGTCATTAGTGGAAAGTTTACTCACAAATTAAAGTGGGTATACATCAATGGCCCCTGATTGTTTGATTCTACAATTTTTCAACTTAAGAACATATATTCACACTTTCAATCTTGTACTCAAGTATCTTGAATTCCATCATCATTATCGGTGGGCCTCCTCACATCTGTTAACGATAAACATCAATGACCATTAATTACATGGTGTTTAATTATGCTCGACATCATCTCATTTATTCGCATGATATAACATTGTACTATAGTTTAATTCTTTGAATACCTTTAGAAAAATAGTTGTATCACTCATCGATGCACTGACCAAGTTGCGCACAATTAGACAACCATGTTAAAGTACCATCAAGATCACAATATTTTGCACTCATTAAATTGCATGTATAATTTTTTGTAATATTTTCTTTTGACATGGATCCATTGTGTATTGTTCATGGACATGCTTGTTTACTGATGAACATGGGTATACTAGTCTCCAGAAGATATTGTATATTTGGGTCATTGCCTTGTTTGACATGCAGGTGTTTTTCAAACTCTTTTGCTCAATATCATACTCCTTTACCATCCTACCTTTCTCATTGAAGAGTATCAGAATGAAATCAATGTGTTTTGGCCTTCAACATAGCTTCGGAACTCACACATTAGGGGGAATATGTTACCAATAAAATTAACACCCTTGAGAGTGTTAGTCTAATAACATATTTCTATTTCACCTGCAACATGAAGATCATAATTTTGGAACAATTGAGAACTTCAACCTCTCATTTGAACGTTGCTTCCACAAATGAAGAAACGTTAAAAGAGAAAGGTGGATCTAAAGATGCCAAGTCCATGATCACTGAAGGGCAAAATATGCCTCTAAAGAGGCCAAGTCCATGGAAAATTAAGGGTCAAAACCTAGTTCCTATAACTCATACAATGGGTATTAATTGTCCTAGAAATACTAAAAGTCAACTTTGATGCCTAAAAAATAGGTAAAGTGGGTTTTTTGAAGAAAATAATAAAGAATCTTCAAAAATATTAATACTCCATTCATGGTTAAGTGATTGGGTGCAAAAAACCCAATGCTATATAAAGAAGGAATATGAGGTGAATTACGGAAGGCAAAAATTGAGAGTGAAGGCATTCTGGAGGAATTGAGGGCTAGAGATCACTTTTCTACTACAAATTTTTTGGGCATCAAAGACATGGATGGTAGAGGAGTAGGTATAGTATATGGAGAAGGAAGGAACCTTCAAGGGTTGTAAGTATTTATCCATGTCCATCTATTACGAATCAAATATATTTTATTCCCAATTATTGTTCAATGTTTTCCCTTCACGTTTTATGTTGATGTAGAATTGGTAGGCAATTAGATCTAACCTATATTTCTTAAAGATAGTTTGGTAGGATAGTAGGAAGGATTTTTGTGATGATATTTGCAGGTGTGAAGGAGATTCAAAGGGTTGCAATATCATCCATCAATAAAATCCATCAAAATTCAAGGCTACATTAGGTTTTCTTCCCCCTTCCTTCCCTTCTCAAACTCCATGAAAGAAGGTTTAAGATCTTATGATTATTGTGAAAATTGGTATGTTTTTCGTCAATTGGGATTCAACCACCCCATAATAATAAGAGAGTAGGATATAGCTTCAACTGTAGAATACTCCACTAACACATAGTGGATGGCATAGAATTTGGTTGGGGGGGGGACTTTTCCCTGGTAGGAAATGGACCTAATAATCATGTTCGTTGAGTGTGATGAATCCATATGGATGGGATCCATATATTTATGATGAGTGAAATAGGGTAGGATAGTGTACATATACCATGATTGTGTATAATTAAGATCAAAGTATTGGGCCGTAAAGATGGCCTCTTCCCTAGTTTGTGGAAAAGAGCTCTCCACATCATTTGTTATTACAGGTTGGAGAGATTTAATAAACCAATACAATATGAACTTAGATTGGATGTCAATCTTTCACAATGTATGTCATATACTCTAGATGTTGATGTCGTCTGCAATGTGGGTAGAGGTATTGTAGTGAAATATTGTGAGTATATCGAGGAACATGGTATAAGGGAAGATGGAAGTAAGTGAAAAATGTAGTGGCAATAGTCCCAAAGGTGGCATGGGTTTCCCTAGAAAAACTCACATACCATTTTTTAATTGTTATTGTAATGTTTCAATGAAAGAGGAAGATACTATTTGAATTGTTAACTATGCTATAAACAGAACATCATAAGTGGAATGACATGAAATGGTTTTTGGGATCATATTCGTGTTTCCCCTCAAACTTAGGTATTTTGGAAGGGATATTATAGATCATATTAGGCCATGATGGGTCATGATATATGGCTTCATTGATTAACTTAGATAGGTCAAGAATATTGAAGCCAGCCATGAGATGTAGGTTTATATTAGTTTCCTCCATTGTATATAGTGAATTTTTTCCTAAAGGAGGACAATGGGGTGTATGTGGTGGTGATATCTGTCTAATATGTGAAGAATAGGATGATGTGTGTCCTCATATTGAATATGGAGAAGAAGGGGGGTAATATCCTCCTTAGGGTGGAATTAAAGGGATGCCTCTTCCTTGAAAGAATTAAGCAAAATGATCTAAATTTACTCCAAGGGGATAAAATGAAGAAAAAAATGAGTAGCCTTAGCCAAAGGATCTAATTAATGTTTCTTGGGAGTTGTTATGGCTAGAGTATCTCCATAGGGAGCCATGGGGAGAGAGTGGGAAAACACCCTTTTAGTATAAGGATTTTTTGAGGCTCCCAAGCCCTCAAAATCCCTACTATATGACCCAGGGATCAAGCAAGAGGTGATGAACCACAAAATACTTGAGTGGATAGGCCATAATAGGTAACTAAATAAAGAATACACAAGTTAAGTTGAAGAAGGGGATAAACCATCGATCTTAATTAGATCATACAATTAAGAAGAATAATGCTAGGAAAAGAGACGTACCAGATACAATGAAATCATATTCAGTAGACCTACAAAGTCAAAGGATTAAATCAATAGACAATATTAAAGGAAACAAGGTGAAATGACAGAATATTTAATAAAGAAAAGCGATGATTAGTTTGTGGATGGTCATATAAGATCTAACAGTTGGGGTGCATTGCGCATAAAAAGCATGCAAGTACTTTAGAGGGTCCCAAGCAAGCATTATGTGATAAACCACCCAGGAAACATGGTCAATTATTGATGGTCATTTCTCCTTGAGGACCTTTTGTTAAAATGCTCAGCAATTGAGTGTTACAACCTTGGGAAACTGGGTACTTCCCTCTCAAAAAAAAAATTATGTGGTCCCAATTTCATCCTCCACATCATCTTGTTCGTTCATGTCATTCTATCAATGGTTCTGGTGTCAAAATCCACATCATCTCCCCTTATCCATTAATATTCCATAAATTTTCAAATTTTGAATTACAAATCCATTAAAAATATTGTTTACTCGTTTGTTTGAGTCATTGTTATCCAAGCCATCCACAACTCTAATCGATAAAACTCTTATGCACGTGTATTCCCCATCTGGTCCAGTAACAAAATCAAGCACCCAATTAGCCTCTATGCTTGTAAATTGGGTAAATTATCCATTTCTTCAACTATTTTTTCCATTTATTATGTAGACCAAAATTTTACCCTATCCTGTAGTCTAAAAGTTTTTCTTCCTAAACAAGTAAATCCCATCATCAAGATGTACTAATACACCATTGAGTAGGCCGTAAACACAAATCCTCTAGTAATGAATTCATATACAATCACCAAGCATGCATTAAATACATATGTGTAACCCATTCTTATCTAATTTTAACCCTCAATGAATCCCAAATCCTATATTTCCAAATACAAGACTGTGACAAACAGTGGAATTTAGGGTTAGCTTGAGCTATGTGCCTTTAAGTTGTTTATTTTTTAGAATTCACTAGTTTTTGTTCATCCTTATAATACCCAATACTAAATATGATCATGTCCTCTACCAATTTTAGGATCATTTAACAAATAATTGATGATAGCATTAGGAAGATGTTGTGTATCCTCGAGGAAGAAGGCCTACAGCAAGTAGAAGAAAGAATAATGGCACTTAATTACAAAACCATGATAGCTAATGATAAAACCATATTCCTAACCCAACAAATGTATATTGGGATAATAAAACAACACCCAAATACCCCTTTTAAAATTGTATTCTTCAAACCTAAATCCATAAAATCCATATCACTCATATGCACCATCATGGCTAAGAAGAACAATGAATAAGTCAATGGAACTCCACTAGGTTTCTTAGCATACATGCACCCTATAGCAAAGGAAATCCCTACATGGGATATTTATGGAATTATAACCCAAGCAATTAACCAGCAATGGGTAGAGTTCCCTTCTTTATAAATCTTCAGATGGCCATCTTCCCTATTATTGTTGTTCTTGTACCAGAACTTAATAATTTCTAAAATATAGGATTAAAAATGACTGATGAAATAGGAAGAGAGCTTATAGTCTATGACTGGAATAACTTGTTTATAATATAAAAAAACAAATCTATTTCCATAGAGTTTACAAAAATAGTAAAGAGGGTGGCATATACCATTATCCATGCATCTCACCTACCAAGAGTTCCTAAGGAAGGCACATATCGGTTACACTTCACCTAAGAAACATGAATGGGGGACCAGTTTTTGTTTAAACACCATATAGTTATCAAAGTGTATGGGTTTGAAGGGAAACCATACAAATTTCCTACTTTTATGATTGTTAGATTATTTGTAACTGAATATGTCAGGCATAGGTTCATGTTAGGTCAGTTACATTTCATAGGTTTCAAACAACATAGATATTTCCAAATTCCCAAAGATATTGGCCCATTCCAAGTCAAATATTTGAGTGCTTTTCAATACATGGAGGGTTTTCTAGAACATTTGAATTTGGAAAATGCCAAACCAACAGCATATGATCCACACAATATAATATCAAAGTAAACATTGGATAGCAAGAATTTATCCTATGACTGCACTCTCAGACTAGAATTGGAAATTATTGCCAACAAAAAAAGTCAGGAGGAAGTTGAAAAGATCATGAAAACCCTAGCAGATCCCAGTGAACCTAAGAAGAGAATAGGGCATAAAATAGGATATAAAGATATGGAAATTGATCAGGAAGAATAGAATCCTTATATTAATATAGAAATACCAGAGTGAACAGAGACCTCCCAATCTTATGTGGAGACGGATATTGAAGAAGAAGTTCCTAAGGAAGTCATTGAATTAGGAAAACAAGAATTAGTACTAGGGAAGCCAAGAACTATATTTGTTCCTTATCCTTGTTTGGAGTGTACATTGCCACAGAAATAAAAAGACCTCACTCAAGCAGGACCTGTCGTAATCCAAACATATTTACATCTACAGGGATACAAGAAAGGACAGTGTGCAATCAATAAATAAGGACAGGAAACAAGTTATGCCTTCTCAAAATAGGATGTTAACAGTGGTAGATAGTATTGATAATAGTTTAAGTATGAAATAATTGACCCCATGGGGCCAATACCAACCAATTTGAGTGAGATATGAAGAGCACATTATCAACTTGGGTTAGTTTAGCATATTAGATAATGTGTACTTCTTCAAGCAAGACATTGAAATGATATGAATTGAGGTAGTAAAATCTACCAAAATATAAAGAAGGTTGAAAGAAGGACTGAACTAGGTAGGGGACCTAGTGAGAGCATAAAAATGGACAACTAGAGATAAGCAAGTTATAATAAAGGAGTTAGAAGATAAAATATTTTCCTTGAGTTCCAATCAAGATGATGGGTTACAATTTAAATATTTGACTTCAACTAAGGATAATTCGATAGAAAATATTAAGAATAATATCAAGATACCTAATGTGAACCCAGATCAAATAGACAATATCCAACAGGTTGAAAGGGAAAAGGAGGATTTGTTAGACACCATCATGAAATACAAATCCTTGGAATAAGAGAAGGGGAAAAGATTAGTTAGTTGTCAGTATAATTAGGAAATCTAAAAATGTAGAGTGTTTTTAGTTCATAGAATACCCCATTATCAACAATTGCATCATACATTAGAGGAAATTTCAACTCAAAATGGGCCTTTTAACTTTTATTCAAATTCCATGTCATCATGTGTTAGCCAATGAAATTTCTTTAAATTTGAAATACCATATAGGTATTAAATACTTTTTTAATATAAATTTGGGGATAGGTATCATAAAAAAAACTACTTTTTTTGTTTGTATTTTTGACATATCTCCCTGTGTTTTTACTCAAATTTCGATCAGGAGAGCTCGTTGGATGTGGAATTAAATTCCGCATCTAACAAGTACCCACTCAGCATACTTTTGATGGATCCCGCTTCCCCAAAAACAAGAAATACCTGAAAAATTGGAATGATGACATCATCATTCCATTTTTTTCAGGTATTTCTTGTTTTTGGGGTAGCAGGATCCATCAAAAGTATGCTGAGTGGGTATTCGTTGGATGCAGAATTTAATTCCGCATCCAATGAGCTCTCCTAATCAAAATTTGAGTAAAAACACAACGAGATATGTCAAAAGTACAAACAAAAAAGTAGTTTTTTTCTTTTCTTCCTCCAAAATTAATAAATATTATTTTATTATTTTAACTATTATTTTATTAGTTCATTTTAGGAGGCCCATTTTGAGTTGAAATTTCCTCTAATGGGTGACATGACAAGCCCAACATCAAACAGGGGTAGAAAAAATGGACCAAGAATTTTCAAATCAGTCACGTGCCAAGCAAGTAATGGACCTAGATTCCATGAAATTGGATGAAACTCCAACTGAACCAATAACAATTGAGCAATATGTATGGAATAATATCAAAGGTCTGCAATATGACATATTCACTCAAAAAAATTATATGATTGTACAACTGGAAAATGATGTCATCAAGAGATATGATGACATATATGATGTTAAAAGCGAATAAATGATTTGAAAAGTCAAGTGTAGGGATAATTTTAAGAACACCCCCAATATATATATGTATAATAAATGTGCGAAACTTCTTAATATATAGAAAAAATTCAAGGCTATTTTATCAATAATATAATATGTATATATAATTTTTTGGCTAATCTTTCATTCTATTATAGAATCTTGCAAAATCTTGGCAAATCTTTCACTAAATTTTAAGATTTTGTAAAATCATGGTGAATATCTCAATAAATTATAGAATATTGTAAAAACTTGGTGCATCTTTCATCAAGTTATAAAACCTTGTAACATCTTGGTGAATCTTTTGGTAGGAAGAATCATCTTTTGATTATGCATGTTACTAAGGTAGTACAATAGAAGAGCATATACCAAAGCTCAACTAGCTCGACTCCTAGACCCTCAAATGAACAAATTCATGAATTAGGAGAGGAGGGATTTATTTATACATTTCACAAGTAGTATTGAGTCACTCACAACTAGAAATAGAGGGCTAAAAAAAGGTATCACATGAAATTGAATGAAAATATAGGTGAATGCAACCATATCCCTAAATTGCAAGGAAAAAGGAGGGTGAAATAATCCTTGGAAGCCTCCATTACTAAAAATTGGGGGCAAATGAATGAATTCACTAGAACTGCTCTAGAAATTGGGAGAGAAAAATGGATTGGAGGGAGATTTTGATAGGGAGAAAATAGTTTTTTCATTTTCCTCATTGATTTATGGGAGGCTATTCATTTTGGATTTCTTTTTTTCTAATAAATATTGAGCAAACATATTTTAGCTGAAAAAACACTTTCCTTATAAGAAAATATACCACTAAATTTTTGTAACCCCCATGTCTATACCATGGGATATATATAGCCCTAAGATTATCCATGGTCATGTGAAATAATTATAGATGGATGAACAAGGAGAGGATCCATTAAGAAGAAAAATTTAGGAATTGTGGGGCATAATAGCTCAACTATTCAATGAGAAATGGGACTTTCTAAAGTTGATGACTGCTCAAATGGAAACATATAAATCAACAATGAAAGAGATGAAGCATTGAGTGGAAATTACATTGCGATACAAGCCCAAATAGGCTATAGAAACAATTGATTATCTAAATAGCAAGAGCAACAAAGAGTTTGAATATCTGCAATTAACCAACAGAACTTTGGTAATTAAAATTGCTAAGAAAATTATTTTGAAGCCTATTTATACAAGGTGATGCAAAACAATATAGTAGATGGCATTGCATCCTTCAAAACCCTGTTCAATAGACTGAACAAGTTGGGATTGCCTTTATTATGGGATGGGAACGTAGATATCTATTCAAAATATGAATACCAAAATAGGTTAAGGCAAAAGAAAAATGGAGAACATGAAGAAGTCATAGAAGGATAAATAGGTGGATACCAATATGCTGAAATATTGAATCCTACTTTTCAGATTTGGATAAAATCAAAACAATTCTCAAAGAAGTGGGACCTTTGACATAGAAAAGAAATTTTGAATCTAAACTAGCTCTAGAAAATATAAGAAATCACAGCATCCCAATCGGAAAGGATTCAAAGCTGGTTAAAATCTATCATAAGATAGATATGGATCCTAAACCATGGTATACATAGAAGCCCTTGGATAATCTTCTCAAAGGCCACAATCTTCAAAAAAAACATCTGGTTCATCATCTTAATAACAAAATATTCAACAAATGTCTCCTGTGACACAAAAATACACTAGACATGCTTCTCCATAGTCATTCATGGCACTCGGAGGTCCATTTCATCCTAGAAGCCTATCATACTCAAAATTGTATGATAAATATTGGCATACCTATAGGATTCTCACCATTTCCACCTTAGCAAACTATGCATGGGAAATAATCACCAGTTTAGCAAAAGAAAATAGGTGAGGGTAGAAAAAAAACTAAAACAAAATTTTGTGTAAAAAAATGATATTTCAATTTAAAAAGGTAAATAGTGAAACACTATTACTTTTATGTTATGAGTCAAATAAAAACAAACTGATTTTAGTCACACCTAAGGCCTATATAATGTAAAATGAGCCAAGATCTAAAGGCTGGAAATTTTAGAACTAGAATTGTTCTTTCTGAATATATTGAGTCGGGTGCACAATTTTACTTTGTAAATACCTTTTCACAGATTAACAAAATGAAAGGTTGCATAGAGTTTCTTTCATGTTTTTCTTTTGTATTTATATTTTCTATATGAGAGGATTCATGATAAAATCAATACACTATGTGCAATATTAGTTGATCTGAATTAAGGATCGTCGATACTCTGTTTAGAATTAAATGGTAGATGTTATCTCAAAAGTTCAAAGTTCATTTGATTATGTCGTAATATTTTAATATACATTTTTTTGTTTCCTTGCATATGGAGATTTGTTGTCTGTATTGCACTCATGAAATGTATTACTGCTTAAGAATTGTAAATATCTCATGATAACCCTCTCATATATAAATAATTATTGAATTTTATCTAATACAGGTCAATACGTTCGAAACCTGTATTTCTTTAGGAAATTCACCTGTCTGTGCTGCCTAATTTTCAAGATTTGTTTTCACAATTCCTCTTCATTCCATTTTCCTATTTGTTTTTCCATATTTCATCGAATTCCTCTTCCATCCATATTTACACCTACAGTTGTGTTCATGAACCTGTTAAATAGCTACAACATTAATAGAATGAGCCAAATTCCATTCTCATTAATGATACATCTCTAATATCGTTAAAATTTGAGCCTCGTGATGCTTGGGAGTGTTCTATTTAAATTTAGTTCACCTTTGGAAACTAACACAGCCCTCGATAGAGGGGAAAGGAATTACAGTTTATGGGACTTCCTTAACATGTTTTTTTCTTCAATGGTGGAAGTATTGTGTGAAAAATGAGAGTGATGCTAGGAATTAACACAATAGAACAAATGAAAAAATATTCCAACCACAACAAATGAAAAATGGTGAAAAGTGAGTGATATGTGTTATGTTGGTTTAGCGTAGATTGTCCCACATTTATCTTCTTTTAATTACTAGCTACATGAACCTATATTTAAAAGGAAAATAAATGTAAATTTCCTAAATACCTACCATCCTTCCTATCAAATGTCATGGCCTTCTAAAATCAAAACCGTAGGTGATAATGCAATACATACAATGATTGACTACTGAAGGTTACAAAGAGTCAGTTCTATCGATGATGGTGCTATGTTATGAGATATGGAACCACTTCCCAATGGCAAAATATGTCAATTGCACTCACAATTTCTCCTTAACAATATCTTAAGTTTAGCCAGTAAGATACTAATGTCAAGTGTGGATAAGTGGTTAGGCTTAAGATG
Organism: Pseudotsuga menziesii; assembly: GCA_001517045.1. Lineage (NCBI taxonomy): Eukaryota > Viridiplantae > Streptophyta > Pinopsida > Pinales > Pinaceae > Pseudotsuga > Pseudotsuga menziesii. The sequence continues at coordinate 278,675 of LPNX011103719.1, forward strand.
TATAGTGTCACCCCCTACAAAACGATGAGTGAATTTTAGGAGGGAGAAGGGAATTTATACCTTGGATTTTGTGTTATTAGGAACCATGCCTTCTTAGTTGGGTTGTCTTTTAACACATGCTAATAGCAGGATTTGATAGCACCCTATAAGTTAACAATGCTATGTTTCAAAAACTTAATCAAACTAGATTGGTGGATATTTTTTGGATGTTTATCCCAATCAGTCCTACCTAACTAAAATATTGTTTTGTGACCTCCTATGGAGGATTGTAGTTGGTTGGATATGTTATAAGTGTTTATTTTAAGGGTACAATATTGATTAAGGATTGTGAGGGAGGTATTTCACAATTCTCTTCTTTTTTGATTCACCAAGATCACAAGTAATGGGAGGTGAAGAGAATAAGTGGATTGGAAGAGATTTTAGGTCCCTTAGTGTGTGTTAGTGATGCAAACACATGTGATATAAGAAAAATGGTTGTTGTAACTAACTAAATATATTAAAGTAAAATTAAAATGTATATTTAACTTCAACTCTAAAAGATACTAATTGTGCTTGCGAACAAAATACTAATGAAATAAAAGTTCCTAATGGTGGTATTTCACACTTATCCCCCTTTTCTAATTCACCAAAATCACATGAACTATAAGGTGAAGAGAATACTTTGGGAGATTGGAGTCTTTAGGTCCTTTCTTGTGTGCAAAAGTGGATTTACACTAACTTTTCTAAAACGTGAAAGATAAGCAAAGACATAAAAATCTATCGAATACTAGTGGCAACAATGAGACTCATTAACAGGGGTGGCAGGCGCGGGTGGGATACTAGTGGATCCCGGGGGACAAGTGGAACATAGATTTTCCTGGGGACTTGGCCCTAGAACCAACAATGAAGCAGAATGGATGGCTCTTCTCCAGGGTCTTCACCTTATTCGGGACAAAAACCTCCGGAAAGTTATGGTGTTCGGCGACTCTAGGCATGTCATCTTCAAGATGATCAATGGGTATCCCTCAGGAGATATCAAATGTCGTAGACTATATAAAAAGGCTAAGCTTCTTCTGCCTCAATCCATCGAGATCTATCACATTCTTCGCCAAAATAATAAGGAAGCAGACATCATGGCTAATGTTGGATCCAGTCTCCCCCAAGGCCAATTCAGCCAGAATGGCGATCCTCCCTTCTTTAAAGTCATTCCATGATGAGAGGATCTAGAATTCAGTCGCGCAATCTCACCAGGCAATTCTATGCAGTGAAGTTCATATCTCTCGGTGAATTCAATAGGTTTTATGTTGTTCTTTTTTCATCCCTCTCCTTTGTTTCCCCCCCCCCCTTATTTTCATTCTTTCCCCTCTCCCTCTCATTTTCTCCTTATTCCCCCTTCCCTTCTCCTTTTTCCTCCCATCGACCGCCTTTCCTCCCCTCACCTCCTCCTTCCAGCTGGCCCTCTCCTCCCCCTTCTCCTCGGCGGCTCTTTGCATTTATGGATATGTCCTATCTGCTCTCCTGTGGTGGCCGCGTGGATCCCTCGTCCCTCCTTGGCTGCAGTGGTATTAATTTCCCTCAGGCTTCAAATTTATGGACATTCCTTCTCGCACAGTCGGGGGTCTCCTTTCTCCGTCTTCATGTCGAAGCCTTGTCTTGGCTCGTCTCTTAGTATCTCTCCGGATTCAGGTGTTGGCTCTCCCAGCTCTGCAATTTTCTTACTGCATGTAGTTGACGGTGTTGGAGGTGGGAGATTGCAGGGGATACCTTGGCATGGGCTCCCCCTCATCCGAGCCTTTATAAAAGAATGCCTCGCTCTTTCCGTTATCTCCTCCTGTCAATGTTGTTACCCTTCTGCATTCTGGGACGATAATCAGGCAGATACTTCTTCTCTCTGTCTCGATAGGCAGGAAAGGGTTCTGGGATGCCCATGCTCTGGATGGAGGAAAGACGCCCTGGGGACTTTGTCTTACTCAGATAAAACTTGGGGCTTAGATCTGCAGAAAGAAATAATCAATCTTGGGAGTGAAATAGCTCTGCAGCAAGAAATTGCAGACACTGCAGTTTCTTCCTTGCATATTCAGTTCTCCCGAATAGCAATCTCGTCTGACTTTGGCAGAATGGCACACACTGGCAACAATCTTGGGCTGCAGGACATTATGAAGAATTTACGCAGGCTATACGAGATGACAGCCATAGGGGTTATGGATAATAAGGAAATGGCTAAGGAAATTAAGAGTATGAGTGAGACTGTGAGTAGAACATCTCAGGAGGTAAGCAATAATGGTGCCCGCACAGACGACCTTGAAAGCAACCTGCTTGAGCTGTTGGGAAGAGTAGAACGCATAGAAGAAGACCTGAAAAAGCTTGTTTCTATGAATGAGGAAAGCAGGGTTAATGGCGTCAATGAAGCTGCAGACCAGCCTATGGAAGAAGAATCTGTTTTACAGCCTGCAGATCAGAAAGGCACCTGATTTCTATCCTTTGCTCTTATGTCTCTATTTAATATGGGTCATTATGTTACAGTTTAGTATGGGTTATGTATCTCTGCATTTTGCTTTGTAGTCAGTTCGTGAGGGTATATACTACCCGCATAGTATGTAGTTCTGAAACAATCATATGCTCTCTCTTTTGGGAAACAGAACACGTCTAGAGTGTCTCATTTTTGCCATGCCGGCCTTATATTTTGTTTCTCAGATGTAATGAATGGTTGTGCACAGCCTGTTAATATAACCCCTCTTTCTGTTTCTATTAAAAAAAACAATGAGACTCATTAAAAGCGTTAAAGTTGGTTACCTAAACAAATTAAAATTGGTGTTGAGGTAGTAGACATGCCCATATATTACAATTTTATATTGAGACTTAATTGGATACATGCTATGATGACTATAATATCTAGAGTGTTCCTAGTGACTCGGTTACATCACCAGGGAAATATTGTTACGAACCATTAGATTATTATAACCATAAATTATTATCAAATAGGATGTTCCTTTCATCAAAGATGAACTAAAGATGGTTCAAGAAATTTGGGTAGGATTGTTTAAAAAAAATTTCCTCATGTCAAATTTTATGATCCTGCCACTAATACCCATCCCACAATATTCTCGAATATTTACCATACCATTGGATGCTTGCTTCCCATTATTAGTTTTTACCAAACCCATTCTACTAGATTACTCACCTTTATTGCAAGCATTCTCGATGGAATTCTTAATTGTGGAAAATGATGAAAAAGTAATTCCCAATTATGTAGAATGTGGTACCATGGAGAATAACTTTCCCTTATTTGTTATATGTGTTTCATACCAATATATTCAAATGGATTAGGTAGATTTAGATCAAACTCTTCCCTTAGAGGAGTAATATGATATGGTTACTTTTCCCATTTGGGTTGTGATATCCCCTAGCTCACATGACTTCTTGGATGGAATTTTATCATCATATTAATCTATCATCGAAGTCATGAATATTTGGTTACACCCACATAAGGACATATCTCGTAGGCTCAATGGGAGGATGTGACATGGTTTAGTTATACACAAGTATTGGAGCATTATTTGCGCTTTCCTCGATCTTATCGAGTGTATTTGGAAGATTGAATATAGGTTTAGGTTATCCCTCTATTATTATTCATTTGAAACTTTGGTAACCCAAATTTTCCCTAGGGTCAAATCTATTGGAAATTGGTGCGTGAACCCATCATATCTGCATTTTCCATCGTTCCAACAAAATATTGTACTGAACATGGGACATTCTAGTGAGCACCCTATTTTTATTTTGGCTCCCATGGTGATTTTTTTTCATTGTCCTAGAATCCCTATAAGTACCATCATGACTTGTAGTTTGAGACCATGTATTTCTCTCTTATACATTTATGACAATTTCCTAACATAATCGCTATTTTTTTTAGTTGACATAAACATGTGTTAAATTATCTATTTGAGAATTTGTTCCTACTTGTTTGTTGTTTAATGATTATGTTGTTTATTTTCCCTTGTAGTCACATTGTTCTACATGATTCCTATAAATCATTTTTGTTTAAATGACCTCAACCCATGGAGGGAACATCCACAAGAGTGTACATAATTATATCATCCCATATTTGTAATTTTATATTTTCCTTTGCATGACCTATGCCCTTGGAATGTAGGAACACTCCCTTGAGACATTCATATCCTCCAGTGTATTATAGAATTCATGATTCTTTTTCATTCTTATAAATTAAAAAGGTATTAAAAATTAAAAAATACAAAAATCCAAAAAAAGGGGACCTTTGAATCAATTCATATTCCATCCTAGAAAGAGTGGAAACAATTAGTACTTGTCAAACTTGACCATAGAACATTTTTAGCATCAGTTATGAGTAAATTATTTACATTTTCCTTAGGAAATTGTACCAATAATTTGAACATAAATCCACTGATGGGTTATCCTTCCCATCAACTATGGATATGCCGTTAACGCATCTATCACTGACATATTTCATAAAGGTTGGTTACTTAAGTCTCATGTTTCCAAGTGTCACTATGAATTGTGTCATGTGTTCAAGGGAATTAAAAACAATTTACATCAGTGCTCAAGTATTCTTGACCAATCATGTCATCCTTCATAGTGTTAGTATAGAGTGTTGGATCCCTTATCTCTACCGAATTATATAAAACTATTGAGTTTTGTTTTATTCCCATTAATGTGGAATTCATTGATTCCATCCTTATAAAGGATCTCTTCCTATCAACACCAAATCATCATCTAAGAAGTGGATCTAGGAACCCTAAAGTATCTTGGATATTGCATCCATTAGTAGCAAGTTCCCTTGCAAATGAGAGTGTGTATACATCAATGACCCTCAATTTTTTTATTCTACAACTTTTGACGTTATAACATCTATTTACAGTTTCTAGATTATACTCAGTATCTTCAATTCCATTATCGATGGTCCTACTCACATTTGTTAACGTTATACATCAATGAACAATAATCATATGGTGCTTTATTATGCTATATATTAGCTCCTTTATTCACATGATATAAACTCATGCTATCATTAGTGTGGATCAAATTCCTATGGAAAAATATTTGTATCACTCATCGATGCACATCCCAAGTTGTGCAAGATTATACTTCCATATTAAAGTATCACGAATACCTAGATATCTCATACTTATAGTAGTGAATGCTTAAATTTTTAGGTACTTTTAACATGAATCCACTATGTATTTTTTGTGTCCATGATTGTTTACATTGGTATACCTACTTCAAGAAGATATTATAAACTTGGGACATTGACTTGTTTTTCTTACAGTTTCCTTCCAACTCCTTCATTCATGCTTATCCTCTTTATACTATCATCTTTGATCAATAACTAAATAGAACTCAACTACATGTCAATCAGTAGGTGGGGCGCATATCTGACTTCAGTTAGATTTGATGAAGTGAAATGAACTAAACTGAAATAAGTAACCAGAAGTTGTTGGAGGCACCTTAGACCACTCTAGTTAACTGGAAATTTCCAAAAATGGACAAAATAGTCATGGAGGGGCCTTTACAGTTGCAATTTAACTGAAAGTAGGTGGAATAACCATCAGTTAATTGATTTTGGGCACTTAGGTCATGAACATCAACCCAAATTCACTCCTTGATTGAAGGAGGAAGTTCAGTTAGTCTCCCTGATTGAAGGAGGAAGTTCAGTTAGTCTCCCTGATTGAAGGAGAAGTCACAGTTAGCCTCCCTGATTGAAGGAGGATGATCCCACTGATGATGCAGTCAAATATTCGAGCCAATAACTTAGGATAAGTGGTAAAATAGGCCAATTAGGAAAAATAAACATGTGTGGGTTGGATAATGACTCTAACATAATGAACAAGAGACCTTTTAAAAATGTTTATTTGATGGGTAATGATTAGAACAATTCTAGAATTTGTTACTCAACCACTGAAATTTTCATATTTTTGTCACATAAAACAACATCTAAAAATCATATTTTAAAAATCATTATAGGATGTCAATCAAATATGTTATGCTTCACAATTTAGGAAATTCACCCACATTGGATCTGTTCCTATCAATAGATATGTGCCTATCAAATCTAAATCATCATCTATGAAATGGATCTAGGTACCACAATGAGCACCTTGGATCTTGCAGTCGTTAGTTGTAAGTTTCCTTAGAAATTACAGTGGGTATACATAAATCACCCATGATTTTTTTATTATACAAGTGTTTGAATTCAAAACATCTATTCACACTTGTCAGTTTGGACTCAAGTACCTTGGAGTCCATCATCATTATTAGTGGGCCTCCCCGCATCTATTAACAATATACACCAATGACCGGAAATCAAATGGTGTTTAATTATTCTCAACATAAACTCATTTATTCGCATGATATAAAATCGTACTATCGCTGATTTGTTTGAAGATCTTCGTAAACATAGTTCTATCACTCATCAATGCACTTCCCGAGTTATCGTTGATTTTTTTGAAGACCATGAAGACCAGGATATTTTTCTCTCATCAAAGTGCATGTATACATTTTTCTAATATTTTCTTTTGACATGGATCCACTGTTCATTTTTGGTGGCCATGATTGTTTACTGTTGCGCAAGTGTATACCTGTCTCCTGAAGATATTGTATATTTGGGTTATCTCCTTTCTTGGCATGCAGGTACTTTTCAAAATCCTACGTTCAAGATCCTACTCCTTTACCATCCTACCTTCGTCATTGAAGAGTATCAGAATCAAATCATTGCATTTCAGCCTTCGACATAGCGTCAGACCCCACACATTAAGGGGAATATATTAACAATAAAATTAACACCCTTGAGAGTGTTAGTATGGAAACATTAGAGGAAATTTCAACTCAAAATGGGCCTCCTAAGAAGGATTAATAAAATAATAGTTAAAATAATAAAATAATATTTATTAATTTTGGAGGAAGAAAAGAAAAAAACTACTTTTTTGTTTGTATTTTTGACATATCTCCTTGTGTTTTTACTCAAATTTCGATTGGGAGAGCTCATTGGATGCGGAATTAAATTCCACATCCAACACGTACCCACTCGACATACTTTTGATGGACCCCTCTACCCCAAAAACAAGAAATACCTAAAAAACGTGATGATGATGTCATCATCACGTTTTTTTAGGTATTTCTTGTTTTTGGGGTAGTGGGGTCCTTCAAAAGTATGCCAAGTGGGTACTCGTTGGATGCAGAATTTAATTCTGCATCCAACGAGCTCTTCTGATAGAAATTTTAGTAAAAACATGGGGAGATATGTCAAAAATACAAGCAAAAAAAGTAGTTTTTTTTATGATACCTATCCCTAAATTTATATTAAAAAAATGTTTAAGACCTGTACGGTATTTCAAATTTAAATCAATGTCATTGGCTAACACATGATGAAATGGAATTTGAATCAAAGTTAAAAGGCCCATTTTGAGTTGAAATTTCCTCTAATGATGATTTCTATTTCTCCCGCAACGTGAAGATCATAATTTTGGAACAATTGAGAGATTCAATCTCTCATTTGACTGTTGCTTCCATAAAGGAAGAAATGTTAAAAGAGAAATGTGTATCTAAAGAGGCGAATTCCATGACCATTGAAGGGAAAACCCCAATTCCTATAACTCATAGAGTGGAAAAAAATTCCTAACATGGGTATTAACTGTCCTATAAATACTGAAAATCAAGTTCGATGCCTAAAAAACTAGGTAAAATGGGTTTTTTGAAGAAAATAATAAAAGATATTCACAAATATTAATCCCACATTCATATTTAAGTGAACAAACCCCAATGATATATAAATAAGGAACATGAGGTGAATTAGGGGAAACAAAAATTGAGAGAAAAGGAATCCTCGAGAAATTGAGGGCTAAAAATCACTTTTCTACTACAAAGTGTTTGGGCATCAAAGCCATGGATGGTAGAGGAGTAGGTCTAGGATATGGAGAAGGAAGTCACCTTCACGGTTTGTAAGTATTTATGCATCTCCATCTATTATGAATCAATTTAGTTTTATTCCCAAATCTTGTTCAATGTTTTCCCTTCAAGTTTTATGTTGATGTAGAATTGGTAGGCAATTAGATCTAACGTATATTTCTTAAAGATAGTATAGTAGGAAAGTAGGAAGTATTTTTGTGGTGAGATTTTTAGGTGTGAAGGATATTCAAAGGGATGCAAGATTAGCCATCAATAAAATCCATCAAACTTCAAGAATACAAGATGTTTTCTCTTCCCTTCCTTCCCTTCTCAAACTCTATTAAAGAAGATTTAAGATATTAAGATTATTGTTGTTAGAATAATCAACCCATAGTTAGCTACCTTAGACATTAATTAATCCATTTTTTGTCTTATTTGCCTAGTTTCCATATTCCACCTTATGCAAGTTGTCCTCCACACATCCATAGTGGTCAAACTTGCTAAATTTGAGTCATGGAGCGCTTGGGAAACCACTTGGAATCAAATTTGCTTTATTCCTGGCCTCCCTAGCGCATGTCTACTTTTTCTGCTTTATTGCTTGCTTTTTATAAGTTTTAAGGCAATTGGGAAAGTTTGACTAGGTGAAGTTAACTTGTTTTTTGTCCTCGGCATCCTCCACTCTTTTATCCTAATAAAAGAATGTATGAGTTGTCCTTCCATCACCTATTGGCTTGCCTAATTTATTTTTCCAATTCGTGAGCTCCTAGACAGTTTTGGAAACTGCTTTATGCACCTATGGGGGATTTGCTTAGATTTAGTAAGCCTAATTTTGACCAAATTCGAATGGCATCCTTATGCATTTGAATCTCTCATGTAATTATTTATTGTGGCAGTCTATGACTTCACAGGGTTGTCTATTGTACACTTATTCAATACAGATTAGTGTTCTGCTCCATATTCAGTCTCCTTTGTGAGTAATTTGCATGTGTAATTTTTCTAACACCTAGTTTCAATTTACACATGGTATTAGAGCCTTTGTAGATCGATTTATATCCTTCCAATTTGTTATTGCAGGTTTGACATCATTGACTCGGAGCATTCTGCTGACTGAAGGGACAATTTCTGATCTATGGATCAATCTCAGAAGATCATCTTGACTCCATTTAACTTATTTGAATGGAAAGTAGAGATGGAGATACTATTGAGAGTGAAAGGCCTCTACAAAGTGACTATGACAATAGAAGCAGAGCCCAATGCAGCTGCAGAGAAGATTGAATGGCATAATAGGAGAGATGAGGCCTATGGTCTCCTGTGTCTGAGCATATCCAGAGACCTCCTTTTCCATCTTGATGGATTAACATAACCAAATGAAGTATGGGAGAAGCTTGTTGATATTTTTGGTAAGAAATATGAGATGAGGGGACATCAAATTGAAAATGACTTGATCTCCCTGAGTCCCAATAGCTTTGAATCCATGCAACTCTATTTTTGCAAGTTCAAAGCACTTGTTTTGCAGCTAAAACAACGTGGGATCGAAAAGAAGGATGAGAAACTAGTTTTTTCCATACTCTCGAAGCTTGCCCCTGACTATTCAGTGTTTTTTTTGACCTTCTATGCCACAAAGTTGATAGCTCAAGCCTGGAAAATGCCTAGCCTTGTAGATTTCATGGAATCTCTCACAAAAGAACAAGATAAATTGGTGATGATGGGCACCATCAAACCATCCAAAGACCAAGCTCTAGTTGCTGAATATTTGAGGGTGGATTCAAAAAGCAAGAAGAAAGATAAAAATCCACTTGAGCAAAAGAGAGACAAGAACAAGTCTCGAAAGGAGCCTCAAGGTTCCAAGAAGAACCCCCAGAAGAAGAATAACAAAGGAGAAATGAGAAAGTGTGCATATTGTAGTAAGGGCAATCATTCTGAAAGCTCCTGCATGAAGAAGCAAATAGACATGCTGACCCAACTCCTGGAGAAGAATGGCATCTCCCTTCCAGACAGCTCAAAGAAGAGGGAAGGAGGATCAAATTCAGAAGATAGAGAGAGAGTTAATGCATTCATTGTTGGCACATCAAGTTCACCTAGTTTCATCATTGATTCTGAAGCTTCAAGACATATGGTTTCGACCAAGGAGGAATTCACCTCACTTGACATGTCGAAAGTTCCACCAATTGTACTAGGAGATGACTCTCTCACTGAAAGTTTGGGCAAAGGGAGGATTGATCTTGACCATGGTAAGTTCAGCAATGTATTGTATGTTCCAGGTCTTGCCTCTAACCTCTTATCAGTGTATCAGATGACCCACACAGGGTCTCAAAAGAAGGTCATATTCTCCCCTGATGAAGTTGAGATCACAGAGATCTCAAGTGGTAAAGTCATTGCAAAAGGAGTTGCAAATCACACTTCGAAGGTATACATGTTCTCACACTTCCTACCCTACTCAAACCCCTCTGCTCTTCTGATTCATGCCAATGAGGCAAGCAAGCTTTGGCATGAAATATTTGGCCACCTTAATTACAAGTATCTTTCTGATCTTAGTGAAAAATAAATGGTCACAGGGTTACCAAATATTAAGTTTTCCAAAGGAGTCTGTCAAGGTTGCTTCTTAGGAAAACACCCAGAGCATAAATTTGAGAAAGATAGTCATGAGAGAACCTCTGCACCTCTTGAGTTGATCCAAAGCGATGTTGATGGCCCATTTCCTCATATGTCAATGATTCAGGCCAAATATGCATTGACATTCATAGATGACTTTTCTAGGTATTGCTGGGTTTACTTCCTGAAACGCAAGTCTGAAGTTTTTGGCCTCTTCAAAGTCTTTAAGGCTTTGGTTGAAAACCAGTCTGGGAGGAAACTTAGGGTCCTTAGATCTGACAATGGTGGTGAGTATGTCAAGTCTGAGTTCATTCAATATTGTGCAGATGCAGGTATTCAGATGCAGCATTCTATCCCTTACACACCACAGCAGAATGGTGTTGCTGAGGGGAAGAACAGATCACTAAAAGAGATGGCAACCTGCATGATGGAGGCTAAGACTTTGCCACCAAAGTTTTGGGCCGAAGCTATAAACTATGCAGCCTATATCCAGAATAGGGTTCCTCATAAACATCTTGATGGTATGACTCCTTTTGAAGCATGGAGTTGGCATAAGCCAGATGTGACCCATTTCAGGATTTTTGGCTCAAGGGCTTGGGCTAGAATTCCAACAGAAAAGAGGAAGGCTTTGCAACCCCAAAGTCAAGAGTGTCTATTTTTTGGGTAATCTGAAGATTCAAAAGGGTACAAGCTTATCAATTTGAGCACAAACAAATCCTTCATTGAAATGTGTGTTTAGTTTCAAGAAGAGCCCCTAGCAGCAGTGGAAGTTGGAGAATCCTCTTCACCACCAGAACCTTTGAATGTAAGTGAAGAGATAGTTGAACATGATGATTTTGATATGGCTTATAATGATGATTTAATTTCAGATCCTAATAGTCCTACAATACCAAAATGGGCAGCAAATACCATTCATGCAGCTAGAGAACTAGCTGGAAATCCTAATGATCCTAGGAGGACTAGATCTTAGTTTGAGAGTGCTCTGTGCATGAAAGATCCTATGTTTGCAGAGAAATGCTATCTGATGGTTGAATCAGACCCATAGACATATGAATATGCATAAAATTATCCAATATGGAAAACAGCCATGAAAGAAGGGTTCAACTCACTCCAGAAGAACAACACTTGGGAGCTGGTTGATCTTCCCCCGGGGAGGAAGCTAGTTCAGTGTAAGTGGGTGTACAAAACCAAATTTGCTGCTGATGGTTCAAATCTTAAGTAAAAGGCCATATTTTTATCCAAGGTCTATTCACATGTACATGGCATAGACTACAATGAGACCTTTGCACCAGTGGCAAAGATGGACTCCATCAAGTTAGCCTTAGCCATTGCAGCTTCAAAGCAATGGGAGGTACACCACATGGATGTGAAGTGTGCTTTCCTGAATGGAGATCTCACTGAATATATTTACATGCAGAATCCTCAAGGATTTACTACTAACCCATCTCTTGTGTGCAGGCTAAAGAAGTCATTGTATGGGCTTAAGCAAGCCCCCAGGGCTTGGTATGCCAAGATTGATAGCTTTCTGCTATCACTGAATTTTGTTTGATGCAAGTCAGATACAAATATCTATTTGAAGCTGATTCATGGTTCATTAATGATCATTTTTTTGTATGTTGATGACCTTCTCATTACAGGAAGCTCAAAGGATGAAATTGCCTCCTTGAAGGATGCAATGAACCATGCCTTCTCAATGACTAATTTGGGCTTATTGAACCAATTCTTAGGGCTCGAGATTGCTCAAACCAAAGAAGGAATCAAATTACAGCAGTCCAAGTATGCCTTGGATTTTCTGAACAAATTCAATATGAAGGATTGCAAGCCAAGCAAGACTCCTTTCCTTTCAAGAGTTAAGCTCGAAGAAGCTGATTCTTCACCTATGCTAAACAATACACTATATAGGCAATTGATTGGATGTTTGTTGTATCTTACACATAATCGACCTGATATTTATTATACAGTAAGTGTGGCTTCAAGATACATGGATCAGCCTCATGAGATCCATTGGAGAGCAGCCAAAAGGATCCTTAACTTTGTTCAGGGAACAAGGTCTCATGGGATCTTCTACAAAGCTAAATCTGATCTTGAATTGATTGGGTTTACTAACAGTGATTGGGAAGGTGACAAAACAGATCAAAATTCAACATCAGGATATGTTTTCATTCCTACTGAAGGGCCAATTAGCTGGTCAAGCAAGAAACAGAGTACATAGGAGTTGTAAATGCAGCAACTCAATGTTTATGGTTGCAGGGGTTACTTGGTGAGTGTGGCTTCGAATCCAAATACTCAACTACTATCTATTGTGATAATTAGAGTACCATTCGAATCTGCAATGATCCAGTTCAGAAGCAAAGAACTAAACACATTGAGATCCATATGCACTACATCAGACAGCTTGTGCATGATGGCACCATTCACCTACTCTTTTGTTCATCTTCAGAACAAGTAGAAGATATCTTCACCAAAGTTTTTTGTGAGAAGACATTCAACAATCTCAAATCACTACTGGGGATTGTTGATCATGCTGTGAAGCATGAGTGATGACAAGATTTCCAAATTTTTTTTTACTGTCCATGTTTAAGGGAGGATTTTTCCCACTAGGTTTTTGCCTCTTTCCTTGGTTAAATGGACATGTAGTATGTAAAGGGTGACTAAGCCTTGTTGCTAGGCCCTATAATTTTCTGATATTTTACTCATAATTCAGGCTTAAGGGGGGGTGTTAGAATAATCAACCCATAGTTAGCTACCTTAGACATTAATTAATCCATTTTTTGTCTTATTTTCCTAGTTTCCATATTCCACCTTATGCAAGTTGTCCTCCACACATCCATAGTGGTCAAAATTGCTAAATTTGAGTCATGGAGCACTTGGGAAATCACTTGGAATCAAATCTTGTTTATTCCTGGCCTCCCTAGCGCATGCCTGCTTTTTCTGCTTTATTGCCTGTTTTTTCTGAGTTTTAAGGCAATTGAGAAAGTTTGACTAGGTGAAGTTAAATTGTTTTTTGTCCTCATCATCCTCCACCCTTTTATCCTAATAAAATCATGTATGAGTTGTCCTTCCATCACCCATTATCTTGCCTAATTGATTTTTCCAATTCGTGAGTTCCTAGACGGTTTTGGAAACTGCTTTATGCACCTATGGGGGATTTGCTTAGATTTAGTAAGCCTGCTTTTTACCAAATTTGAAAGGCATCATTATGCATTCAAATATCTCATGTAATTATTTATTGTGGCAGCCTATGACTTCACAGGGTTGGATATTGTACACTTATTCAATACAGATTAGTGTTCTGCTCCATATTCAGTCTCCTTTGTGAGTAATTTGCATGTGTAATTGGCAATTGTTGTGAGTGTAATTGTTCTAACACTTGGGTTAAATTTCTACAATTGTGAAAATTGATTTGTTTTTTATCGATTGGGATTCACCCACCCCATAGAAATAGGAGAGTAGGATATATCTTCAGCTGTTGGGATGAACCTGCATGGGGGCGATCCAAAGAGTTATGATTAGGGGCATGCGGTAGGATAGTGTACATGTAACCTCATTGTGTTTAATTAATATCAAAGCGTTGGGCCATAAAAATGGCCTCTTCCCTATTTTTTGGAAAAGAGGTTTCCACATCTTTTGCTATTACGGGTTCATGAGGTTTAATAAACCAATCTAATAGGAACTAAGGTTGTATGTCAATATTTCACAATGTATGTCATCTACACTGCTTGTGGATGTGGTTTGTTATGTGGGTAGAGGTATTGTAGTGAAATATTGTGAGTATATTGAGGAACATGGAATATGGGAATATGGAAGTAAGTTAGAAATGTAGTGGAAATAGTCCCAAAGGTGGCATGGGTTTCCGTAGGTAAACTCACATACCATTTTTTATTTTCTATTGTAAGTGTTCGATGAAAAAGGAAAATACTAACTGAATTGTCTACTATGCTATTAAAGGAACATCATAAGTGGAATTAAATGACATGGTTTGTGGGATCATCATATTATTTTCCCTCAAAATTAGGGATTTTGGAGGGGATCTTATTGAGCATATTGGTCCATCATGGGTCATGAGATATGGGGTCATTCATCAAGTTACCTAGGTCAAGAATATTTAAGCTATCCATGAGAGGTATGTTTGTAGTAGTTTCCTCCATCGTATGTTGTGCATTGTTTACTCAATAATGAGATTGGGGAGTATGTGGTGGTGATATTTGTCTAAGATGTGAAAAATAGGATGATGTGTGGACTACTCCCGAAGATGGAGAAGAATGGGGGTATTTCCTCCTAAGGGTGGAATTAAAGGGACGCCTCTTCCTTAAATGAATTAAGAAAAATGATCTAAATTGACTCCAAGGGGAGAAAATGAATAAAAAAAGGAGTAGACCCAGCCAAAGGATCCAATCAATGTTTCTTAGGAGTGGTCTCGGCTAGAGTATCTCCCTCGGGATCCACTGGGAGAGAGTGGGAAAACACACTATTAGTATAAGGATTTGTTTAGGATCCCAAGGCCTCAAAAGCCCTACCATATGACCCGAGGATCATCCTAGAGGTGATGAAACACAAAATACTTGAGTGGCTAGGCCATAATAGGTGACCAGATAAAGAATCCATGTGTTAAGTTGAAGCATGAGAACTAGCATCAATCTTATTTAGATCGGATGACTAATAAGAATAATGCTAGGAAAATATGTGTACGAGATGCAATGACAGTAGATTGAGTATATATATGAAGTCAAAGGATCAAATCAACGACCAAGATTAAAGGAAACAAGGTGAAATGACGGGAGATTTAATAAATAAAAGTAGTGACTAGTTTCTGGATGGTCAGATAATATCAGGCAATTGGAGGTCATTGCACATAGACAACATGCAAGTAATTTAGTGGGCCCCAATGGATGATTATGTGATAAACCACCTAGGAAACGTGGTCAATTATTACTAGTTATGCCTCCTTGAGGACTTTTTGTTAAACCGCTCAGTAATTGAATGTCACAACCTTGAGAAACCAGGGTGGTTTCCTCTCATAAAAAAAGTTATGTGGTCCCAGTGTCATTGTCCACATCATCTCATTTGGTCACATCACTCTACTAATGGTCCTAGTGCCAAAAGCCACGTCATTTCCTCTTATCCATTAATATCCCATCATTTATTAGATTTTGAATTACAAATCCACTAAAATTATTTTTTACTTGTTTGTTTAAGTCATTGTTGTCTGAGCCATCCACAACTCTAATTGAAAAAACTCTTATGCATGTGTATTCCCTATATGGCCCAGTCACGAAATCGAGCACCGAATTAGCCTCCATGCCTGTAAATTGGGTAATTTATCCATTTACTCAGCCATGGTTTACATTTATTGTGTAAACCTAAATTTTACCATATCCTGTAGTCTAAATTTTTTTCTCACTAAACCAATAAATCCCATCATCAAGACGTTCCAATACACCACTGAGTCAGCCCTAAACCCAAATCCTCTACTAATGAAGTCATACACAAGCACCAAGCAGACATTAAAGACATATAGGTAACCCATTCTTATATGATTTTAAACCTCAGTGAATCCTAAATCCTAGATTTTCAAAACCAAGACCCTGACAAACTGTGCAATTCAGGGTCATCCCGAGTTATGTTCCTTCAAGTTGTTTATTTCCTAGAATTCATTAGTTGGTGTACATCCTTCTACTCCCTAAGATGAAATTTGATCATGTCCTTAGATAATTTTAGGATTGTATGACAAATAAATGATGATAGTATTAGGAAGATGTTGTGTATCCCTAAGGAAGAAGGCCTACAACCAGTAGAAGAGAGGATTAAAATTGACTAATGAAATAGGAAGAGAGATTCTAGTCTATGAGTGGAATACCTTGTTTATATGACAAGAAAACAACTCTAATTCCATAGGCTTAACAAAAATAGTAATGAATATGGATTATACCATTATCCATGCATATCACCTACCAATAATCCCTAAGGAAGGCATATATTGGTTACAATTCACCCTAGAAACAAGAGTGGGAGACTTGGTTTTGTTTAAAAAACACATAGTTATCAGAGTGTATGGGTTTGAAGGGAAAACATACAAATTGCCTACTTTTCTGATTGTTATAGTCTTTGCAATGGAATGTGTCAGGAATAGGTTCCTGTCATATGAGTTGCATTTCATAGGTTCCAAACAACATAGACCTTTACAAATTCCCAAAGATATTGGCCCATTCCAAGTCAAATCTTTGAGTGCTTTGCAATACATGGAGGGTTTTCTGGAACATTTTAATTTGGAAAACTCCATACTAGCAGCATATGATCCACACAAGGAAATATCAAAGAAGACATTTGATAGAAATAATTTATCCTATGACTGCACTCTCATACTAGAACTGGAAAATATTGCCAACAAAAAAGTCTGGAGGAAGTTGAAAAGATCATCAAAACCCTAGAAGATCCCAGTGAACTTGAGAAGAGCATAGGGCGTAAAAGAAGATATGAATATATGGAAATAGATCATGAATAAGATATGGAAAGAGATCAGGAAGAATAGATTCCTCATCTTAATAGAGAAAGACCAAAGTCAACAGAGACCTCCCAGGATTTTTTGGAGAGGGATATTGAAGGAGAAGTGCCCAAGGAAGTCATTGAATTGGGAAAACAAGAAGTAGTACTAGAAAAAACACCAACTATATCTATTCCTTATCATTCTTTGGAGTTTACAATGCCACATAAAGAAAAGGACCTCACTCAAACAAGACCTATCGTAATCCAAACATATTTACAGTCCATCTAGAAGGATATAATACAGGACATTGTGTCACCCATAAATAATGATAGGAAACAAGTTATTCCTTCTCACAAAAGGTTGTTATTAGTGGTAGACAGTATTCCTAATAGTTTAAGTATGCAATAATTGTAACACCCTGGTTTTGACTCTGTTTGCATTAATGTAAATTATGTAAATATTATATGGAATCATGGCATGGAGCTCAAGGCCAAGGCCCTGTCACTGATTAATTTTTGGTATATAGGCGATCATGGTTGATGCCTATGTTTATGTGCAAAGTCAGGCATATTTGTAAGCATCATCTAAATATCAAAATTAATGAAAAACCCACAACTAGCTATGTAAAGGAAACAAAAATGAGATGGGGAATGATTTTATTAAGGATAAGGGGGAGGGAATGTTAACCTCAATCCAATTTGGAGAAAATCCATGTTTCATGGGGAAAACCCATCAAAACTGTCAACTACCCTTTTTTTTCTTTTTTTCCTTTCTTCCCAACCAATATTTCTGCCAAAATTTGGTTGAGGTAGTTATTGCATGGAAGCAGAAGAGTATGGGAAAATTCAAATTGAGCAAAGCACCCATTTTCAAATATCGTGTTTTGATTGGATGGGAAAGAAAACATGAGAACCGTATCCCATTTAGGGGGGATTCATTCACTCTTTCCTTGCTCTCACATTTTGGAGAGAGGAGGGATGTTCTGGTCATTCATTCCCCATTCTCCATTTGCATGGAAGCTCTTGCGAGATGGAGTTCTTCCTATGTGTATCCTTCATGTTTCGGGAGTATGTTCATTTTCCGATACTGTGGTTGCTTTGTTGCAGCTTTATCTTGAACTACAGAGTGTATGAGACCCTATTGATCGTGTTCTAGAGTAAAGACTGTGTTGTTAAGTCTCCCTATGGTTGTTGTGTTGTGCACCTTGGATGGGTATAAATTATGTAAAATACTTAGGAGTGGGAGAGACGTGGAATGTGCTTGATAAACCTAGTGTGGGACCTCATAATAAGCTAATAGTGGCTGGTGAACCTGTTATGCACATCTTGAAGAGCAATGGAAGGGAAGGTGTATCCTGAGGGACTGTGGAGCAGAGAAGGGGACACTTCCTAGTGTTGGGTGTGTAAGCAGTGAGCAAGCCAGGCTTGATGGGTCTTGTGAAGGTGTTATTAGCTCTATAGATGAGCTCACTAGCTTAGTAGTTATTTCTTCCCATTGCCTTAGAATCCTAATAAACCCAACTGGAAATATGGATCGGATGGTAGCCTGATAAACCTATATGTTGGCTTGCTTGTGTCTTGTTGTGTTTGATCTTGTGAGTAACCTTTGGATGGACAGTCTGATAAGCCCAACTGTGAATGTTGGATCAGCTAGGTATCCTGGTAAACCCAGTAGTGAGATGGATTGACTGTGTGCAATATGATAAACCCATCTATTGGCTTGGCTGTGAACATCCTGATAAACCCAACTATGAATGTTGGCTTGGATAGTTGGCCTGAGAAACCCAACAGTGAGATGTCTTGGCTAAGTGGCTTGTGAAACCCATATGTTTGCAGCCTGATAAACCCAACTGTGTTTTCTTGGCTTCGTTTTGTTGCACTCTTGGTTATGTATGAGTCTGCTAGTGATCCCTTATTCCTTGATGAACTCATGCCCAGCTCGGGTGTAACAGTTTTGCTGAGAGATTGATGAGAGCACTAGCCTATGGTTGGGTGGAATTTTGCAGCGACATAGCTGGTTGTGGGACAAGTTATTCTCAACATAAGTGTTCTTGTCTAAGCTAATATTTGCAATTATATCTCTTGCATTTGTAATTGGTTATGGAAATATGGTGAACATGTTTGATGTGTTGAAGTGATGAATTGTTTTGTGTACAACTGCAATTATAGGAATATATATATGTTTCCTTCAATGCATTGTTAAACTAATTTGTAGGGTTAGATTATTGGATTGATGTTGGCCTGAATGGCCAAATCTATTCAAAGACTTTTATTAGCAAGTCAAATTTTTGAGCAGAAACCTTCTTCCACAATGGTTTATTCTGCAGGTGGGATGCGGAATTTGGAAGACATCCTTTGGTAGATTGGGCCTCCACAAATTCCTTTCCGCAATTGCGGGATGTGGGATGCAAATATGTCTTTTTGGGGATTATGGATTTCCGCAATTTTCCTTCCACAATACACCTTTCCACAATATGTGGGATGTGGGATGTGGAGATGTCTTTATGGGGATTACAACTTTTCACAGTTTTCATTCCACAATGCACCTTTCCGCAATCTGCGGGATGCAGAATGTGGCTTCGTAGATTTTGATTTCTGCAACGATCATTTTTGCATGTGAAATGCAAGAATACAGAATGCGGGATGCGGGATTGTAGTATCACAATTTTCATATTTCTCGATCCCGCAACTCAAGTTTTCCACGCCGTCAGTTTTTGCTATATGATTTTGAGCCATTGATTTTATTCCGGATGCTAAACCATTTGTGATTGTTGATTTTCATCGCGATTCCTCTCCTCCATCTGATCTCCTATGATATCTTTCCTTGCATATCATCAAACTGATCGGTGGAATATGAGAGGGAGAGTGATAGTGTTGGAGATGTTGAGAAGTGGTTCAATGCCATGCCCTGTGTTTCGATGAACAGTAAAGTTTCTCGATGAAATTTTTAATTCCGCATGATAATGGGGTAGGGTATGGGATAGAGTGGTATCAGAGTTGTTGGTTTCAGCATTGGGCATGGATGGGCCAGGATGAATAGTTAGAGGAAATAAGAAGATCCTCTAATACAAACCCTGTAGTACACTACAAAGTGGTATCAGAGCTGTTGGTTGCAGCATGAGACCTAAATGGGCCAAAATGAATAAATTGAAAAGGTTGAGAATATCCTCGGATACCAGCATTGTAGTATGCTACAGAGTGGTATCTACATAGTGGTACCAACACTATATCCTGGTATTAGCATTGTGGGTTGCAGCATTGATCCTGAAAGGGCCGAATTGAGCAGTTAACAGAGCTATCAATTACAGTATTGGGCCTATATAGGCAAGGTGACAGTAAGTAAATGGTTTTAATTTTGAATTACTATGTATATAACAAATGGTGTTTGATAACAAATTTTGCAGATTCATAGTGAATTTTGGAAGAGTGGGTTGTTGACTCAGCCATGAGAACCTACGACATGAATGATGCATAGGATCCCTATGAGCACGAGGAAGATGCTATGGGAGAAATTGTCCGATTTGGAAATGATGAAACATAGTCTAATGGGAGGAGGTTTTAGGATACTCCCCTAGATTTTCTAGCCACTATCAGAAGCCTCAAGCTAGAGATGCAGAGCTACAGAGAAGACAATGAAAGGTTAGTTAAGGCTCAGGAGGAGCAGAATCAGCTAAATGCAACCATGCTACAAAGTATGACAGATATTCAAAGGTGGATGAACTCTAGGGACTGAAAATTAAGGCCAAAAGGAAGTAAGAGCACGTCTAGAAGGAGAAAGAGATCTCCTAGTGAGTCATTTGACTCTAAAGGATCCGTTAGAGATTCAAGTTCCTCTTCTCACGGGAATGAGAGGAAGAGGCATTATCAGAACCATTCATGTGATGATTTTAAGAAGCTGAGGCTTCCTATATTCAATGGGGAGATAAAGAATGGTCAAGAAGCTGAAGCTTGGATTCTTGGGATGAGGAAATATTTCCAAGTTCAAGATTATTTAGGAAATATGAAGGCTATAGTAGTCATTTTAAATTTTACTTGAAGAACATCCATATGGTGGGAGCACTTCAGGAAAGTGAAGAAGATTAATCAAAGGAAAATTGTGTGGAAATAGTTCCAAAATTATTTCAAGCATAAATACCTCTCTAACAAGTACTATGATGACAATATCAAAGAAATTCATGAGCTGAGATTGGGATAACAGACCATGGAAGAGTATGCAAACAAGTTCTTGGAGTTGTTGAGATATGTCAGGTACATCAGGGATGAGAAAGTGAAAATCCAACATTTCCTGAGTGGATTGCCTCAGTATTACAAAGACATAATTGAGTTTTATGAACCTAGAAATCTGGAAGAAGCAATAAGGAAAGCTAAGTATTTCTATGAGAAAAGAAGAGGAAAACATGACTATCATAAGACATGGAAGGATAAGAAGAATGAGAATTCTGACCAAAGGAAGAAAGGTTCGAAACCTTCTAACTTCGGGAATTAGCAAAAGAAACCATCCCAAGCTAAGAAGCATCCAGTTAGAATGGTGGGTGAAAATCCAAGAGATCCACAGCAGATTAGAGAACCACTCCAATGTTGGAGATGTTGAGGACCCCACATGCATCATAATTTTCCACTTGAGAATGAGAATGCAAGGCCAGCTTACAACATTCAAGAGGCATAAATAGTAGGTCAAGTAGAAAGGTTCGTCCCTAGGATTTATGCAACATTGGAGGACCGCCAGGAAGATCATCAGTCAACTATGGTTGAATTTGTAGGTAATATTGTTGAGTAATA
Organism: Pseudotsuga menziesii; assembly: GCA_001517045.1. Lineage (NCBI taxonomy): Eukaryota > Viridiplantae > Streptophyta > Pinopsida > Pinales > Pinaceae > Pseudotsuga > Pseudotsuga menziesii. The sequence continues at coordinate 300,425 of LPNX011103719.1, forward strand.
TGTTTCTATATTCATTGAACCTAGTTCTACTCATAGTTACATTACTCCTAGAGTAGTGGAGGTTTGTGCTTTTGATAAATTGAAGCATAGAAAATCGTGGTTAGTTCAGCTACCCACTGGAACTAAGAGAAAGGTTAGTGAAGTGGTAGGGAAATGTCCATTGGTGATGAATGGATGGGTTACTTGTGTAGATATGAATGTTCTACCCCTTGGTTCCTATGAATATCTCATTGGAATGGATTGGTTAGAATCTCATAGGGTAAATCTTGACTTTTACCATAAGAATTTTGAAGGCATGGATAAAGAAGAGAACCCAAGAGTGGTAAGAGGCATTCTAAAGGTAATTTCTATGAGGCACATTTCAGCAATATAGTTGAATAAATTGTGTAGGAAGGGTTTCTAGTAGTATGCAGCTCATATTGTGGAGGTAGAAGATCATGAAACTCCTAGGTTGGATGACTTTCAAGTATTTCAGGAATTCATGGATTTTTTTCCTAATGAGATACCAGGGATTCCTCCAAAGAGGGACATTGATTTCACGATTGAGCTTGTGTCAGGAGAAACACTAGTGTCCAAGACATGCTATAGAATGAGTACGCCAGAAATGTTAGAGATGAAGATGCAGTTGCAAGAGTTGTTGGAGAAAAAGTATATCAAGCCAAGTGTATCTCCTTCAGGAGCACCAATTCTGTTTATAAGGAAGAAATATGGTACACTCAGATTGTGCATTGGTTACAAACAATTGAACAAATTTACGGTAAAGAACAAGTATCCTTTGCCTAGGATTGACGACCTATTTGATCAAATGAGGGGAGAAAAGGTATTTTCCAAGATTGACTTGAGGTCAGGTTACCATCATGTGAGAATCAAGGATGACGACATTCATAAGACAACCTTCAGGACAAGGTATGGGCATTATGAGTTTGTAGTGGTACCATTTGGTCTCAAAAACACACCATCTACATTTATGTGCCTTATGAATAGTGTATTCAACAGGTATTTGGACAATTTTGTTCTTGTTTTCCTTGATGACATTCTTGTTTATTCTAAGAATGAGGAAGAGCATGAAGAGCATTTGAAATTGACATTACAATTGCTTAGGGAGCATCAGGTATTGAAAGTTGAGCAAGTGTGACTTCTATAAAGATAGAATTCAGTACTTGGGTCACATTATCTCAAAAGAGGGTATATCTATGGACCCTAACAATATTGAATCCATAGTGAATTTGCCTACTCCAAGAAATGTGATAGATGTAAGATCTTTTATGGGACTTGTAGGATACTATACGAGGTTCATTGAAGGATTCTCCAAGGTTGCACATGCCATTAATTCTTTGCAAAAGCAGGGAATAAATTTTGAATGGACAGTGAGGTGTGAAGAAAGCTTCCAGCAGTTGAAGAATATTCTCACCAGTGCACCAGTATTGAAAGTTGCAGACCCATAGAAATATTTTGTGGTGTGTATTGATGCATGCGATGAAGGGATTGGAGGAACCCTTATGCAAGACAACCACATGATATGTTATGAGTCAAGGAATTTGAAGGAGCATGAGAAGAACTATGCTACTCATGATCTGGAACTTGTAGCCATAGTACATGCTCTCAAGATGTTGAGGCATTACTTGATGGGTAGAATATTCGATCTAAGGACATACCATTGTGGTTTGAGGTATTTGTTTGATCAGCATACTCTAAATGCTAGGAAATCTAGATAGCTAGAGTTTTTATGTGAGTTTGATTTTGAAATCAAGAACATAAAAGGAAAAGAGAATAAGATAGTTGATGCACTCAGCAGGAAGGTGCAAGAAATTCATGTAGCATCCGTTAGTGTTTTCCAACCGGAGTTGAGGCAGCATATTGTTAACCATGTTGTTGAAGATGAATTGTATGTGTGGGTAAAAGACAAGTTGCAACAGAAAATCCTTGAAAAGAGGTACGAGGGGTATAAATTGGAAGAATATGGGATTCTTACCTATAAGAACATAATTTACATTCTGAAAGTAGAATATTTGAGGAGTGTTGTTATGGATGAGATCCATCAAGCTCCATATTTTGGTTACCCAGGATATCAAAAGACAATTGCTACAGCCAGAAAGTAGTACTTTTGTCTAGGAATGAAAAAGGACATGGCTGAATATATTTCAAGGTGCATGAAATGTCAACAGGTGAAGGTTGAGCATCAACACCTAGCAGGTTTGTTGCATCCTTTGCCAGTTCCATAATGGAAATGGGAAGTTATTTCCATGGATTTTATTACAGGATTGCCAATGACTTGGAGACAACATGATTCCATCATGGTTTTGATGGACAAGTTGACAAAGAAAACCCATTTTATACCGGTCAAGTCTACGCATAATACTGATGACATTGTAAAGATTTTCATCAAGGAGATTTTCAAATTGCATGGATTGCCTAAGGCAATAGTCTCTGACAGAGATGTCAAGTTCACTTCCAATTTTTGGAAGGGATTGTTTACGGATTTGGGTAGAAAGATAAACTTCAGCACTTCCTACCATCCTCAGACTAATGGTCAGACATAGAGAATTAACCAAGTGCTTGAAGATATGTTTCACATGTACGTGATGGACAAACTAGCCAAGTGGGAAGATTATTTACACTTGGTAGAATTTTCTTATAACAATGGACATAAAGAATCCTTGGGGATGATTCCATATGAAGCTTTATATGGCAAGAGGTGTAGGACACTAGTGACTTGGGATAATCTAGTGAACAAGGTTGTGATTGGTCCAAAATTGCTCAAGGAGATGGAGCAGGAGGTTGTAAAGATCAGGCATAATCTTAAAGCATCCCAAGATAGACAAAAGAGCTATGTTGATAAACATAGGGTGAATAGAGATTTTGGTGTGGGGGATCATGTTTACCTCAGAGTGAGGGAAAATAAGAGTTCCTTGAAACTTGGAATTTGTGCCAAGTTGTCACTTAGATATTGTGGGATGTTTGAAGTGCTTGAAATAATAGGGCCAGTTGCATATAGAATTGCATTGCCTTCTAGCACTAGAGCTCATAATGTTTTTCATGTTTCTTTGCTTAAGAAATATGTACATGATCCTAACCATGTGATAAATTGGGATGTGATTCAGGTGGNATCGATCCAATGCGCATTCTTGATAGGAAGGTCACAATGCACCAAAACCAAGCCATAGGGAAAGTAAAGGTGCAATGGGAGCACTACAGTCCCGAAGAGGCTATGTGGGAGTTGGAGGATGCCATGCGATTGGCACATCAATGTTTGTTCAATTTTGTGGAGCACTGATGGCAGTACCAGTGCAACATTTTGTTCAATTTTGTAAAAGCACTGAGGACAGTGCTACTTAAGGGTGGGGTAATGTAACACCCTGGTTTTGAACCTGTTTGTATTAATGTATATGATGTAAATATTATATGGAATCATGGCATGGAGCTCAAGGCCAAGGGCCTATCACTGATTAATGTTTGGTATATAGGCAATCATGGTTGATGCCTTTGGTTTCTATGCTAAGTCAAGCACATTTGTAAACATCATGTAAATATGAAAATTAATGAAAAACCCACAACCAGCTATGTCAATGCAATGAAAATGAGATGGGGGCATGATTTTCCTAAGGATAAGGGGGAGGGAATGTTAAACTTGAGCTAGTTTGGGGAAAGGCCATGTGTCATGGGGAAAACCCATAAAAACTATCAACTACCCTTTTTTTTCTCTTTTTCTTTCTTCCCAACCAATTATTTCTGCCAAAATGCGGTTCAAGTAGTTATTGCATGGAAGGAGAAGAGTATGGGGAAATTTGATTGGGAAGAGCATCCATTTTTTAATATCATGTTTTGACTGCATGGGAAAGAAATTAACAGAACCGTATGCCATTTTGGGGGGGATGTGTTCACTCTTTCATTAGTCTCACATTTTGGAGAGCGAAGGGACATTCTAGTCATTCATTCCCCATTGTCCATTCACGTGGAATCTCTTTGGAAGCTGAGTTCTTCCTATGTGTATCCTTCGTGTTTTGGGATTATGTTTGTTTGTCAAGGCTGTGGTTGCTATGTTGCATTTTATATTGAACTATAGAGTGTATGAGACACTATTACTCATGTTCCAGAGTAAAGCATGTGTTGCTGAGTCTCTCTATGGTTGTTGTGTTGTGCACCCTAGTTGGTTCTGAACTATGTACAAGACTTAGGAGTGGGATAGACGTAGAATGTGCTTGATAAACCTAGTGTGGGATCTCACAATAAGATAAGAGTGTCCAGTGAACCTACTATGCACATCTTGAAGAGAACTAGAAGGGAAGGTGCAGCCTGAGGGACTAAGGAATGGAGAAGGGGACACTTCCTTCTGTTGGGTGTGTAGGAAGTGGAATATCCAGGATAGATGCATCTTGTGAAGGTGTTCTTATCTCTGTAGATGTGATCACTAGCTTAGAAGTTCTTCCTTCCCATTTCCTTAGAATCCTGATAAACCAAACTGTAAAGATGGCTTGGCTGGTAGCCTGATAAACCCATCTGTTGGCTTGGTTGTGTCTTGTTTTGTTTGACCTTGCAAGTAAAATTTGGCTGGAAATTATGATAAACGCAACTGTGAATGTTGGATTGAATAGGTAGCCTAATAAAACCAGTAGTGAGATCACTTGACTGTGTGCAGTCTGATAAACCCATCTGTTGGCTTGACTAGTCTGTAAGGTGAATGTTGGCTTGGCTGTGAACAGCCTGATAAACCCAACTGTGAATGCTGGCTTGGTTAGTTGACCTAAGAAACCCAGCAGTTAGATGGATTGGATCAGTGGCCTATGAAACCCATCTGTTTGGCTTGTTTTCCCTTTGCATCCTAATAACCCAACAGTGTTTTCTTGGTTGAGTTTTTTTGCACCCTTGGTTATGTATAAGTCTTCTAGTGTTCCCTTATTCCTTGAGGAAATCATGCCTAGCTCGGGGGTGGAAGTGTCACTGAGAGATTGATGAGCGCACTTCCCTATGGTTGGGTGGAACATTGCAGCGACATAGCTTGTTGTGGGACAAATTCTTCTCAATATAAGTGTTCTTATCTAAGCTAATGTCTGCAATTATATCTCTTGCAATTGTAATTGGTTATGGAATTATGGTGAACATGTTTGATGTGTTGAAGTGATTAATTGTTCTGTGTATAACTGCAATTATAGGCATCTATATATGTTTCCTTTAATTCATTGTTAAACTAAGTTGCATGGTTAGGCTGTCGGATTTATGTTGGCATGGATGGTCAAGTTTATTCAAAGAATTTGATTAGTAGGTCAAATTTTTGAGCAGAAACCTTCTTTCGCAATGGTTTATTGTACATGCGAGATGTGGAATGCAGAAGGCTTCCTCTGGCATATTGGACCTCCACAAATTCCTTTCTGCAATTGTAGGATGCAGGATGTGGATATGTTTTTATCAGGATTACAGATGTTCACAATTTTCATTCTGCAACGTACCTTTTCGCAATCTACAGGATGTGGGATGCGGAATGTGGCTATGCAGATTTCAATTTCTGCAACGGTAATTTTTGCATGCGAGTTACGGGAATATAGAATGTGGGATGCGAGTTCTCAATATTGCAATTTCCATATTTCTCGATCCCACAACTCAAGTTTTCTGTCCCGTCGATTTTTGCAGATGATTCTGAGCCGTTGATTTGATTTCGAATGCAGAACCCTTTGTGATCGTTGATTTCCATCATGATTCCTCTCCTCTATCGGATCTCCTCTGAGATCTTTCCTTGCATATCATTGAACTGATCAGTGGAAGGCAGGAGGGAGTGGGATAGTGTTGGAGATGTCGAGAAGTGGTTCAATGCCATGCCCTATGCTTCAATAAAAAGTAAAGGTTCTTGATGAAATTTTTAATTCCACATGATAATGGGGTATGGGTATGCAACAATAATTCACCCCATGGTGCTAATACCAACCAGTTTCAGTGATTATAGATATGAACAACACGTCATAAAATTGAGTCAGTTTGGAATCTTAGATAAAGTGGACTTCTTCATGAAATACAGTGAAATTATATGTGTTGAGGTAGTAAAAGATACCTAAATATAAATAAGTCTAAGAGAAGAATTGAACAAGGCAGGGGACCTAATGAAGGCATAAAAATGGACAACTAGAGACAAGTAAGTTATAATAAAGGAGTTAGAAGAGAAATATTTTTCTTGAGTTCCAATCCAGATGATGGGTTACAATTTAAATATTTGATTTCAGCCAAGGATAATGTGATAGAATATATTAAGAAGTTCAAGATACCTAATGTGCACCCAAATCCAACAGTCAACACAATTATAAAATATAAAAATGCAGAGTGTTGTTAGTTCACCGACTACCCCATTATCAACAATTACATCATAGGTGAAAGAACAAGCCCAACTCTAAACAGGGGTAGAACAAATGGACCAAGCACTTGTAAATCAGTCACCTGCCAAGCAAGTACTGGACCTAGATTCCATGGAAGAGGATGAAACTCCAACTGAACCAACAACAATTGAGGAAGCAGTATAGAATAATATCAAAGGCCTAGAAGATGACATCACTTAGAAAAATGATAGGATTGTAGAACTGGAAAATGATGTCATGAAGGAAGATGATGACATCTATGATGTTAAAATCAAAGTAAATTAATTGAAAATTCTAGAGTAGGGATAAGTTTAAGAACACCCCCGAAATTCATCTATATAATAAATGGGAAAATATTCTTAATATATAGGAAAATTTGAATGCTATTTTATCAATAATATCATATTATATATAATTTTTTGGCTAATATTTCATTCTATTATAGAATCTTGTAAAGTCTTGGTGAATCTTTCACTAAGTTTTAATATTTTGTAAAATCTTGGTGAATATTTCATTCAATTATAAAATATTGTCAAATTTTGGTGAATCTCTCATCAAATTATAAAACCTTGACCTTGTAACATATTGGTGAATCTTTTGGTAGGAAGACTCATATTTTGATTATGCATATTGCTAAGTAATGCAATGGAAGAGAATATAACAGAGCTCAAATCTCTCAACTTCTAGACCCTCAAATGAACAAATGCATGAATGAGGAGAGGAGGTATTTATTTATACATTTCTCAAGCAATATTAGGTCACTCACAACTGGAGGTGTTGGTGAAACAAAACTACACTAACTAGATTTAGGGCAAGTGGGGAATCCACTTTTTATCTCGTCCCGTGATATTCCAACGGACAGGTGGGGGCCCAAATATTGACATACCAACAAACTAATAGAGTTGAACACTTTACACTGTGGAGTGATTATGGTACCGACGAACCATTATTACATTGTGGAGTATTATCGAGACCCACAACCTTAATATATTAAATTATTTCCCAATTATCTTATTTTCCATATCTCTCATCTTTAAGATACCCTTTAAGAATGTGATTTACTTTTTATATATATGAATGCCACTTTTTCATTTCTTTTGTTAACAATCAAAATATGAATTATGTCATTTGATTTAGAATTTTTAAATTTAATAATTAACTTGCAATGGTTATTAGAAGTAATAACATCCAATAAAAAGAATAGAAAGCACATTAATTCATCATAACACATATCATTAGAACTACTTTGTTAAAGACTATCTTTTCTCGGATAAAATGAGGAGGGGTTTATATCTGTGCGCTTGAAATCTTTGAAAGAAGGAAAAATGTGATAAAGTTGTTTTAGCACCCTCATTGAATGAAAAAGACTAGATATCAAATAGCATAATGTCTAAATCTCAAGTCAAACATGTCGTGTACATATTATATACAATCATGATGGAAAGGAAGTATCACATTCCATCTAAATAATATATTTATCATACATAACTAGATCCATTTTTGGATTATGATATCAATTACAAATCAAAACAAATCACCAAAAAAACATTTTACTTATGAATGAACCTTACAAAAAAACAAAATATCGTAAAGGAAGTACTGAAACCAACAAATTTAGGTCACAAATAAAATTGATGAACTTGGAAATACAAATAAAAGAATCTATCAGTCATGAAATTCTCAATACAAATAAAATAATCTACCAGAACGCTTTGGACAACTCTACAAGAAGACCTCCATAATAATGACCATTCCATTGTACCTCTTCGATTATAATTAATGTGCATTCATGTATATTACAAACATCCCCAAAATCAACAATAACATACATAAAATATTAACATACACACTCTCATTAACACCTTAGATCCAATAATAAATACAGAGAAAGATCCTAATAAAAGAACATTTTGAACAACTGGGTCAAATTCTGTTTGAATATATACAAACCATGTGGTGTCTCTCCATTAAGACTAGCATCCACTAACAACATATAAATTTCAATTGATAATTTAAACATGACAAGGAATAAAACAAATCATATATTTTGAGATCTATAACACTTTCACGAACCAATACTCCTATGACAGTATAAAACCCTAATAACACCAAATGAGACCTAAGAATCAAGAGTTCCCTAGAATTCAACAAGATTAAATGAAAATCCATGATAAAAAGCATAATAAAAGGTAAATTTACAATGTAATCATCTGTTGTAGCTGTGGATAAAAAGCATAAAAATCATACCACATTAATTATTAGATAAAAAGTGTGACGCGAGTTTGTATTCTCTGATAAATTGCATGTGCAGCATGCCCCTTCAAGACTTGAGCTTTCAACAATGGAGATATTATGTGAAGATTAAAATGTCGAGAAGACTAAGAATGAAAAGTGGAATAGCATCAACCAAAACCTTCACTATATAAGTACTAACCGATGTGGGTGAACCATGAATCACTATATCTTTTATATAGAACATAATAGCATTTTATTTTCCCTCCAATATTGGAAATAAAGGGCTCAAAGAAGGTATCACATGAAATTGAATAAAAATACAGGAAAATGCAACCATATGCCTAAATTACAAGGAAAAAGGAGGGAAAATAACCCTTGGAAGCCTCCATTACTAAACATTGGGGGAAAATGAATGATTTCATTAGAATTGATTTATAAATTTGGGGCGAAAGATAGATTGGAGGGCGATTTGGGAGAAAACATAGTTTTTCATTTTCCTCATTGATATATGGAAGAATATTCATTTTGGATTTCTTTTTTTTCTAATAAATATTGGGAGAAACTATTTTAGCTGAAAAAACCCTTTCCATATAAGAAAATATCCCACTAAATTTTTGTAACCCCCTTAATATAGCACATGGGCTATATATAGCCCCTAAAATTACCCATGGTCAGGTGGCATCATTAGAGATGGATTAACAAGGAGAGGATCGATTGAGAAGAATAATTTAGGAATTATGGTACATAATAGCTCAGATATTCAATGAGAAATGGGACTATATAGAGCTTATGACTACTGAAAAGGAGACATATAAATCAACAATGACATACATGAAGCATTGAGTGGAAATGACATTGGGAGACAAGCCAAAATAGGCTAGAAAAACTATTGATTATCTAAATAACAGGAGCAACAAAGAGTTTGAAGATCTACAATTAACCAACACAACTCAGGTAATAAAAATTGCTAAGAAAATGATTTTGAGGCATATTTATTCAAAATGATGCAAAATACTATAGTAGATGACATTACATCCTTCAAAACCCTGTTCAATGGACTAACCAAGTTGGGACTACCTTTGTTATAAAATGGGAACATAGAGATATATTCAAAAGATGAATACCAAAATAGGTTAAGGAAAAAGAGAAACGGAGAACATGAAGAAGTGATAGAGGGAGTAATAATTAGATACCAAGATGTAGAAATATTGAATCCTACTTTTCAGATTTGGATAATACTCAAAACAATTTTTAAAGAAATTGGACTTTTGACATAGGAAGGACATTTTGAAGCTAAACTAGCACTAGAAAATATAATAAATCATAGAATCCTAATGGGAAAGGTTTTGAAGCTGGTTAGAATATATCATAGGATAGATCCTCCTCCTTAACCATAGTATACACAACAAGCCCTTGGATCATCTTATCAACAACCACAACCTCCACAAAAGCATCTAGTTCATCATCTCAATAATAAAATGTTCAGCAAATGCCTCATGTGACACAAAAATACACTAGACAAGATTCTCCATAGTCATTCATGCCACTTGGAAATCCATTGCATCATGGAATCCTATCATACTCAAAATTGTTCCAAAGAATGAGAAATATTGGCATACCTACAAGCTTCTCACTAGTTCCACCTCAGCAAACCATGCATGGGAAAAAATCACTAGTTCAGGGAAAGAAAAGAAGTGAGGGTAGAAAACAAAAACAAAAACACAGTTTTGCGTAAAAAAAATATTTCAATTTAAAAAGATAAATAGTGAAAAACTAGTAAAAGACTATTACTTTTCTGTTATGATTCAAATAAAAAAAACTGATTTTAGTCGCCCCTGAGGCCTATATAATGTAAAATGAGCCAAGAGCTAAAGGATGACAATTTTAGAACTATAAGTGTTATTTCTGAATATGTTGAGTCGGGTGCACAATTTTGGTTTGTAAAGACCTTGCGAGATATTAATGAAATGAAAGGTTGCATAGCGTTTCTTCCATGTTTATATTTTGTCTTTATATTTTCTATATGAGAGGATTCATGAGAAAATTAATACAATGTGTGAAATATTATCTGATTTGAATTAAGAATCATTGATACTGTATTGAGAATTAAATGGTAGATGTTATCTAAGTTCAAATTTCATTTGATTATGTCGTAATATTTTATACATCTTCTTGTTTTCTTGCATATGGACATTTTATGTTTGTATTGCACTCATTAAATTATTTACTACTTAAGAATCATAAATATATTATGGTAACCCTCTCATATGTAAATAAATATTGAATTCTATCTAATACAGGCTAGTACATTCAAAACCTTTCTTTCTTTAGGAAATTCACCTGTCGATGCTTCCTAATTTTCAAGATTTGTTTTCACCATTCCTCCTCATTCAATTTTCCTATTTTTTTCCATATTTCATAGAATTCCTCTCCCATCCATCTTTACAACTACAGTTTTGTTGATGAACCTATTAAATAGCTACAACATTCATAGAATGACTCAAATTCCATTATCATTAATGATACATCTCTATTATCATTAAAATTTGAGCCTCATCATGCCTTGGAGTGTTCTATTTCAACCTAGTTCACCTCTGGGAACTAACATACCCCTCGAGAGAGGGGAAAGGCCTTGCAGTCTATGTGACTTCCTTAGGGGTTTTTTTCTTCAATGGTGGAAGTCTTGTCTAAAAATGAGAGTGATGCTAGGAATTAACACAATAGAACAAATGCAAAAATATGCCAACCGCAAGAAATGCAAAATGCTGCAAAGTGAGTGATATGTGTTATGTTGGTTTAGTGCAGATGGTCCTACATTTAGATTATTTCTAATTATGAGTTATGTGAACATATTTTTTAAAGGAAAATAAATTTAAAATTACTAAATACCTAACATCCGTCCTCTCAAATTTCATGGATTCTAAAAGCACAACTGCGGGTGATAATGCGGTACATACAATGAGTGACTAGTGAAGGTAACAAAGAGTCAGTTATATCCTTGATGGTGCTATGTTCTTAGAGATGGAACCACTTCCTAATGGAAATATATGACTTCAGGAGTCAATTGCACTCACAATTTCTCTTTGACGATATACTAAGTTTGGCCAGTAAATACCCATGTCAAGTGTGGATAAGTGGTTAGGCTTAATAGGTATAGTGTCACCCCCCGTACAAAATGATGAATGAATTTTATGGGGGAGAAGGGAATTTATACCTTGGATATCATGTTCTTGGGAACTGTGCCTTCTTATTTGGGGTTTCTTTTGACACATGTTGATAGCAGGATTTGATAGAACCCTATAAGTCAACAATGCTATGTTTCAAAAACTTAGTGAAACTAGATTGGTGGATATTTTTTGGATTCTTGGCCCAATCAGTCCTACCTAACTAGAATATTCCTTTGTGACTTCCTATGGAGTATTTTAGTTGGTTGGAGATGTTATAAGTGTTGATTAAGGGTACAATATTAATTAAGGATTGTGAGGGAGGTATTTCACATTTCTCTTCCTTTATGATTCACCAAGATCACAAGTAATGGGAGGTGAAGAGAATAAGTGGTGGAATATATTTTAGGTCCATTAGTGTGTGTTAGTGATGCAAACACATGTGAGATAATAAAATTGATTGTTTCAACTAACTAAATATCTTAAAGTTAAATCAAAATGTATATTTAACTTCAACTCTAAAAGCTAATAATGGTGCTTGCAAACAAAATACTAATGAAATAAAAGTGTCTAATGGCGGTATTTCACACTTATCCCCCTTTTCTAATTCAACAAGATCAGATGAACTGTAAGGTGAAGAGAATAATTTGGGAGATTAAAGCCTTTAGGTCATTTCTTTTGTGAAAAAGTCGATTTAGACTAAGTTGTCTAAAACATGAAATATAAGCAAAGACATAAAAATATCTTGAATACTAGTGACAACAATGAGACCCATTAAAAGCATTAAAGTTGGTTACCTAAGTAGATTTTGAGGGAAGACCCTTTTACTTCCTAATCTTTGAATAAGTGGATTAATTACTAAATAAAAACACAACTACTACATGTTTTTTAATTCAGCTTCACTATTGGGGAACTATTGGGACTGCAATAATGCGCAAAACATATAAAATGCAAAGAAAAAGAGATAGTGGTGCACAAAATAGAGAGGAAGGAATGAAACAATGCAAAAAAAACAAAGCACAGAAGCACATTAGTGTGATTACAACACAACCACGCCATACATGCATTGGAAAAACTACCATGCGGAAAAGGATTTGCTAAAATGCACTAATGACGTGACTCTTGAAGGAAATTCTATGCAAGTAATGCACCCTGGGTGTCGATCTCCATGCTACTATGTAAACAACAATTACAAGCAAAAATTTGGAAAATATTTTGGAATGAAGGGTACGGACCTGTTCTCGTACACAAAGAAAGATCCTAGAAATATCTATTCAACAAATATCAACCTAGTTAAGAAGAAATGAACAAAAATTAAGTGGAGACACCATAAATACTGTTGTGGGAAATTACACACAAATGTGTTCAACCTCTCCCACTTTGGGTGAAATCCTTTGAGGTTTTTAACAAGGCACAATATTTTGTTATTAAAATAAAATTTAATTACTCCAAAATGATCCTGCAAGACCTTGTTAGTGAAATATGCACATTATACGTAAACATACATGCACATATACATAACCAAATAGTTACTTTAGACAACAATAACTCGAATTATTTGAAGATAAAAAAACTCTAGTTATTTGAAAATAAAATAACTCTAATTATTAGGATCAAAATAAATCTCAAGCAAGTCCCAACACATAATTAAAAATGAACTAAAACAGGCATAGATGGAATCTATTGGTGGTTTATGGGATTAAAATAACCTTAATGCTTTTGTTTCATTAAAATATTACTTAGACATGAAAAACTTTCTTATACTAAGTGGTTGAAAGTCTTATTCTTTGTTTTTGTTTTATTAAAATATTAATTGGACATAAATAAATTTATTATACTTATTCTTTGCTCATATCAATAGCTTTCATTCTCTCAGAAACTAAAAATTTCCTTGTTATCAATAAATGCAAGCATGAAAACTGAATTATGGATGCACTTTCATTGAGTTTGTAGGCCCAAAAATATTAAAGCGACAATTTCAGACATTAAAAAATGATTTCTTAACATCCTTCAGATTCCATTTAGTTTGAATCTCTTTTAGATCATTGTTTGATCCAGTACGAGCTGCAGTCTATAAACAGTCTGATTTACATGCACTTAAAACTAAGTCTAGCTAACACCATTGCATACAATCCATGCAATCTACAAACAATCCATCTCTTAGTCTGATTTACATGCACTTGAAGAAATATTTTCATGCATGCAGCTAAGTTGTAGTCCTCCCTCGTACACTTTTGTACTACCTCTCATGATTCCAGTGAGTGATTTATTTATATGTCTATATCAATGAAGAAAATTCAATTATGTTGCAGTAAGAAATTTGATTTTGATTTTGATTGACTCTCTCTGGTGATCTGTGATTTGCAAACAGGAAGAAATAATGCTTAAGAATGATGATGGCGATGCCCATGATGATGGAAATGGAGCAGATGGGAACATCTCATCAATGATGAGGCTACAAAACAGCTTACCAAACAGGCACGAAAAGAAGAACTACAGGTACTGGTGGTGAAGGAACCAAAGGCACTGAGCTGAAGTAGCTCCAAGATAAGACAAGAACCCTTCACAACCAGAAAAGCATGTGCAACAATGAGATAGCTAAGAAGCAGGAAGAAGATGAAAGGGTGACAGGCCTAATTTAGCCTGTCCAACAGCAAATAAATGAGTGCACATAGGAATCATCCAATACCTCGTTGGAGCACCCTAGTGTCGATAAAGTGCAGGAACTAAAGTAGCATGAAGATGAAGCTTGTCGGGAGATAGAGCATCTTACCCTTATTTTTTCCCAATTCCAACAGAAGGTTGGAGACATAGAATAGTATGCTCCGGAAGATGCACCCGAGGATGTGCAAGAAGAGGAAAAAGAGGAAGAGGAACATAAAGAAGAAGACGAAAAGAAAGAATACAAGGAAAAGGAAGAAGAAGAGGAAAATGAAGGAAAATATGGACAGGAAGATGAAGAGGATCAAAAAGAATGCCATCAAGAAGGCCCAGTGCAGAAGCAGGAAAAACGTATGGAAATAGACTCTTCAGAAGAGGCCAAAGAAGAAATTGTATAACCCCAATATTCGTCGTCTAAATTTTTTTCTAAGTATAGGATGAGGCCACAGTGCAAGAAACACCACCAAAAAAAAAACACAAGTGACAAAATGTGCACGAGAGGAAGCAGAAAAAAAAACATTTAAAATAAGTGGCTGCGCATATCGCGCCACCTGCTATGTCCACTGCTTAGTGGCTCAGGACGAGCCACATGTGAGTGTTGGGGCCCTATTGGGCATGGGGAAAGCATGTAGGAAATAAGTGCAAGATTTAGTACGCAACACAAGCACAAGCAAGGAAACCTGCCCGAACAAAGGAAAACTGCGCGGACAAGGAAATCTGGGCAGAAGAAAGAGTAGGCGCAAAATATGTCACCTGCATGGAAGCAGGAAAATTCATAGAAGAAAGATGTTGCAGGGTAAAATAGTAGCATAATTGTAGAATAATACCAAGAGTAATAGGGCAATCATCGGTTCTAAATTCGGCTTAATTCGGCAGATGCCACATGAGTGAAAGCACACTGTAAGTAAGGCCGTTAGTGCCTCGTGTCAAGTCGTGATCACCATAGTTGTATCCTGAGGGGTGGTTGATGGTGATAGTTAACAGGCTTCCTGTATGCAGTTGACCATGTGTGGTCATGTAAAATAGTATAAATAGGAAGGATTCAATAGTTAGACAGTTGGATTTTCAATAGTTAGTGAAGGTTGCTCTGTAGTTGGTTATTGTTGGGTGTTTTTAGTCTCAGTTGTTGGTGAAGGGTTACAAAGGGATATCTCTGAGAGAGCAAAGTGAAGCTAAGAGATATGAGTAGTAGAGTATTCAGAAGTCTACAGGATGCAGTCAGAGTTAGTGCAGTGGAAGAGAAGCTTTGTTAGAGAGGTGTAGATGCTAGAGAGGTTGATCTAGGCTGTGTGCGGATCAGTAAATGGTAGCAGTAGATTAGGATAAATAAGACAGAGAGAATGAGAGCAAGAAAGAGTCTAAGCCAAAATCTATATATAGACATCCTGTAGTAAGATGCAGGCTGAAAGCACCATATATTTTTCATGCCAGATGAAGAGCACCTTGTGGTTTTCCCCAGATGGGTTTCCACGTGAACTCCCTATGTGTTGATAGTCGAATATATATGGTTGTTTATGTTTTTGTTTGTTTATACTTATGATGCAAGTCCTATTATGATTAAATGAATGTCGCATTGTCAATAAGAGCTTGAATGCATAATAGGTTATTACGTGCTGCGTCTGAGTATTAGTTTACATCTACGGTGAAAGCGCTATCGAGTGTCAGTATGTTGCACCTGTCTATTAGCTGCTTTTATATTTATTTAAGATTGGAGTAATAAAGCCAAATCCGTGTCACGCCATTAGTAGTTAATAAAATATATGCGCAGTGTACACTACAGTTTGGTAGGAATGACTCCATCCTTGTGACTTGATCGAGCTCCTTGTCCACATGCCAAGGGATTATAATCCCTCAATAATCGTGAAAACATGGTTCCGACGGTTACCCATCGAAGAGATATATCAAGTGATACTGTGCCTACTTCGTAGGTGTTGCTGATGGGGCTTGCTCTATCGGGCCAGTGTATCAAGTATTTGTTGGGTTGACGGGCTGCACAAAACCAGGGTCATGCGAGTTAGGAAAAGTGGCCAACACCTTCCATATCTACCATGACATCATTGAGATTGTGCACTAATCCAATATGTCAGCAAAGAGGTTTCATTCAAGATAAGTAGAAATGGAGAGTTGTATAGCACCATGGGATACTTACCCATCACATGCATATTAGTAGTATACTTTCATTAATGCAAACATTCTATCATGCATAACACATCAACTGAATATAAACTAATGCATAACAAAATAATATCATGAATTGAATACTTATTTTTATTCGTTTTGTGGGTAGAATCCTTCTTGAGACTTTAGCTTCATCATCTTATTCATTCATAACAACATCATTTCTTATCCAAATGCTAACTTCTAATATGGATAATAGGTTCTTCAAGAGTTGATTCCTTCGTATTCCTCATCGCTTGAGTGATATTATTTGGATCGTGAGAGCTTGATATTCAGTTGCTCCATTTTCTCTTCTCTTATTATGAGTCAAGCTTCTTCTTGTGGGAGTTCTTCCTAGAGTCTATTGAAGGTAATCACTTCCTTCTGGTACACATTCCTCAAAGGAATGAATCCCATGATCCTGGGAGGCCATTCAAGGTGGTTATATCAATGTCTTATTCTTCTTTGGTTGCTTTGTCATAGCATCAAACACTTCCTTTTGTTGTCTTCAAGGATGACACATGAGGAATGAGATGATCTTTAATAGAATCTGTAATGGATCTCTTGGCTCTAGCCTTAGCCTCATCTCTCTCTAGATCTTATAACTTCTTTACTAAAATACCAATCTAAGACAATTTCTTCAAGGATCACTAAGTTCCTATACTTATTTCGATTTATATTCTTCCCTTCAAATAGCTTGGTCAAGGAATCAAACATCTCTTTAGGTGTCTCTAAGGAAGACACTTGTGGTATGATCCTTGATATAATTAGCAATAATCCTCTTGGCCTTGACCAAGTTCTTCTTGTGTAAGGCTTTAGCCTCATCTCCCTCAGGAACTGGAACCTCTCCACTTATGTAGGTGTCCAATTCATTTTCTTCAGGAATGAGTGAG
This sequence comes from Pseudotsuga menziesii, assembly GCA_001517045.1. Taxonomy (NCBI): domain Eukaryota; kingdom Viridiplantae; phylum Streptophyta; class Pinopsida; order Pinales; family Pinaceae; genus Pseudotsuga; species Pseudotsuga menziesii. The sequence continues at coordinate 317,873 of LPNX011103719.1, forward strand.
ATTTTATGCTTCCATGCTTGGAATTTGTTATCCTCAACAGGCTTGTCCTCAAGCTGGTGTGATTAGTCATTTTTAAATGAGAACCTCAAATGTAAATAGAAAAAATTTAGATCTTACCGATTTGAGGTGTCCATATCGGATCATCTAGGGTTTTTCAGAGAAAACCTAATTTTCAAAACTTGAAATATTTCATATATGATTGGATAGAAAGATGGTCCTCTTCAAGGTGATTTTTCCAATGTACTCCTTTTCTGAAAACAATGGAGGGAAGCTCCCGAAATAGGAAGCCCTAGTTTTCCAATTTCTTCTACTAAACTTTCTAATATTGTTTCTGCAGTATCTCTAGAATTACTATTCCTCTATGTCTAAAAATTTGTAGTGAGGTATCCTCATCTATGCTATTTCCAAAACCACATGTTTTAGCAGAATTGGTTTCACCAATTGGGACTAATGAGATTTTTCCCAAGGTGACCTGTTTTAGGATTGTTTAGCATAGTGAACTTGTACAGACTTCCACATGTCACTATTTCATCTTCATAGTTTGAAACTTTTACCATATAAATTAAAGTCTGTTCCCTATCTGGAACATCTTGAGAAATTTCATTTGGACCTTCATAGCATGAGATATAGCGATTCTCCCAAGATGTCTTTTTTAGGGATGAATCCTGGGATAGGATGGAACCCTGATTTGGAGGAATCATATCTCCAATAATATAGAGAATACGAGGCTGAAAAATTTACACATGGTACATCAGGAATTTATCTTTGGCCTACAAAATTTTTGGCTCCTGATCCTTGTCAAAGATCGAGATATAGAGAATGTACCAAAACTACTATTTTTAGTATTTTAGGGTTTTTATGTCTGGGGTCAAATTAGGTTCTGACTTTCCCAAAGTTTTACCAAACCAAAAATTTTGATCTTGGTCTCTAAATTTCTATTTTTAGGAGGATATAAATCCTATGTCAGGCTCACTAAAAAATTCCTCTTCTATGAAAAGCCTTAATTTCTCGTAGTAGTGACAAGTCAAAAATTGAAAATGCACAGAATCAAATTCTACTTTGATAGAAATATGTGCCCTTCAATGGAGAGTTATCCTATCCTCCTTTTGTTGATGATCGATGGAGAGATACACAAAAATTAAGAAGCTCTAGCTTTTGCAGCTACACGATGTCTTTTTCTCACGTTAGCTCTCATACCATGTTATATTTTTATCATTTAATCAATATGATCTAGGATCTTATGTGAGAGAATAACATGCACAGCAATAAACACAAAAGACAAGAGCCACAAAGAGTTTTCCTTAGGGAAACCATAAAGGATTAAAACCCACAACTTCCTCACAGATAGAATGAGCACCCATGCCAAAAGTAAAACACAAAAAACACAAACATGATCTCTGATAGTTGTTCTCTCTCTCACTTGTGTGAGCTCCTCTTGTCTCACTCATGCGTTACATTTGAGTGAGTGTGTGTTTCAAATAGAGAAACTCACTTTCTATTTATACTATTTTTCCACTTGACAATTACTTACGAGGGCCTACTTCACTAGGAGAGTCTAATAACCCTAGTACCCATCAACTGTGGGGACTATTTCCCTGACTTACTTACAACGGAGGGTTAACCTCTATGACTTTACATGACTTTATTATATTGATGATTCTCCCGATAGGAACATCCAGGTGAAATGAAATAGAGTATAAGATATAATACATTCCGAAGTTACAAATACATCAACAAGAAGGAAATGGTGATGAAGTAGACGAAAGTGTAGCAACACCTGTGTACAAAAAAGAGAGTTTATAGTTGATGTGTAAGAAGTTTCGATATTCAATACATGGGTTCCTAAAATGAGAGTTTGTAGTTAATGTGCAAGAAGTTTCGATATTCAATACATGGGTTCCTAAAATGGAGGAAGGGATGGAGAATAAGTTTGGAATTGTATGAAGGTAAAAAATCTTGTATTTGTATCCAAGCACAATATTGGAGGAGGTATTAGCGAAAGGTTCCAATGGAATTTATCAATTCCTTTGTTTTCATACTTTGTTGATGAAGTGTTAGAAAATTTTGTATCAAAGATGAAGTATACATCCTTGGTTATAGAAAGGGTGAAAGTTGCAGCTAAAGAAGAGGTGAAGAGACCCTTAGAGTGAGTTTGCATACCTTGGAATACCAAGGAGGAAGGATGCCATTGGTGGATGGTGAAAAATATAGATATATTTGGTGATTTGGATTGCATAAGAAAAAATATGACTCCATTTTTCCATCTCCCCATTCTTATCCTTTTTTTTTCATATATATTTTAAAATATGATCCATACATTCATGGAAGGATACAATTATATAGTTCTATATGCATATTATACAAAAACATGCATGCACATATACATAACCAAATAGTTATTTTATACAACAATAACTCGAATTATTTGAAGATAAAAAAATTCTAGTTATTTGAAAATAAAATAACTCTAATTGTTGGGATCAAAATAAATCTCAAGCAAGTCCCAACACATAATTAAAAGTGAACTAAAACAAGCATGGATGGAATCTATTGGTGGTTTATGGGCTTAAAATAACCTTAATGTTTTTGTTTCATTAAAATATGAATTGGACATGAAGAACTTTCTTATACTAAGTAGTTGCAAGTCTTATTCTTTGTTTTTGTTTTATTAAAATATTAATTGGAGAGGAAGAACTTTCTTATACTTATTCTTTGTCCAGATCAATAGCTTTCATTATCTTAGAAACTAAAAATTTCCTTGTTAGCAATAAATGCAAGCCTAAAAATTGAATTATGGCTGCACTTTCATTGAGTTTGTAGGCCCAAAAATATTAAAGTGACAATTTCAAACATTAAAAAATTATTTCTTAACATCCCTCAGATTCTATTTAGTTTGAGTCTCTTTTGGAGCATTGTTTGATCCAGTATGAGCTGCAGTCTACAAACAGTATGATTTACATGCACTTAAAACTAAGTCTAGATAACACCACTGCATGCAATCCATGCAATATACAAACAGTCCATCTCTTAGTCTGATTTACATGCACTTCAAAAAAGATTTACATGCATGCAGCTAAGTTGTTGTCCGCCCTCGTGCACTATTGTACTACCCCTCATGAGTCCAGTGAGTGATTTATTTATGTCTCATTGCAAATCCCAAATATGTGTCTTCCCTTTATGCCCCATACAATGTTAAATATATTATCAATATGCTAGGAAAATTAGTAAAGTATAATACTCAAAGGACCTCACAAGGATAATTTACATATGGCCATATTATGTGGAGATCGACTTTAGTAAACGCCTTACAGACAAAATGTGTTGAAACATATAAAATACAAACTCATACTGAGTTAGGATTGTGAAAGTAAAACCTTTAGGTGTCTTCAACATCATCAAACAAGTCACCTTTAGGAAACTCAACAACAACCAAGAAGCCTACCTGAAAAGAAAAAGTGGTAGTTTCTTAAATATAAAAGTTAAAATCCATATGAGCCTCCTTCCTAAGAGGATGAAGAAGAGGAGTAAGGAATTTTCTCCCTATAATGAGGTTGAGAAAATCAATAAAGAATGATGATATAAAATATATAACAAAGAGTGTACAACATTTGCATTTCTAGTTTGCAGGGGTTGTGTTAACTATGGATCATTCATCAAGAGGAATGAAAACAACACATGAGACTAAGAATTTTGATTCGAATAAGGATCAGGTTCCTTTGGTGAGTAATGGGTCTTTGGAAGAGGAATTGAATATGTTAGTTGTAGATCCATCACCAAGATAATGGACCAAGGTAAGAGAAAGAAAGGGTTGAAAGGTGAGATTGAGGATTTCTTTAAATCTTGACTAAATGTAAAACACTCTTTTTGTTTCTCTTATGGATCCATTTGATTCGTTATCTCTGAATGTTTTAAAATCATATATATTTAAAGCATTGCATGCACTTGAGTAATGTGATTTCCATTCTTATTTATGAAAAGAAGTTGATTTATTTATATTAGTGCTGAGATTTTACATTCATTTTGAATTTTTTTTACCTATTTTGAATATTTCTTTTGTATACCATGAAAATACCTAGCCTTAGTGAAAATTCACACTCTTGAAAATACTAGATGAAAATGCCTTTGTGAAAATGCCTCAGTGAATATATATGGATTGAATTTTTATGGAGTATTTTAATTTCCATGTGCATGTTTTATTGTCGATATAAATCTAGTGAATTTTTTAAGAGATATTAGTTCATTATTGAAAAACATAGTATTATCAATTCACGTGTAGGATGATTATGGTTGTTATTTCATGAAGAAATAATGCATTGAGAATACAATATATTTTCTAGATCCTATCCTCTTAGAGAGAATTCAAACTTTTGTGCAAGATCAATCTCTCAATCAGATTTAATCTTAGGGTAGGTAGAGTTAGTTATAAAATGTTTGAAGGTTCCATGTGTCGCTTCTTCTCTCTTGTTTGGTGGAACTCTATGCACATGTGTTTGAAATATAAATATAAATTAAAAAACATGAGAAAATAAACATTTAAAACCTCCACATTACACAAAATGAATACTTAAATGTAAGTGTAAAGGATTACTAATTTGCAAATTTCAATAATAAAAAATGATGAAGTACATAAAGATTTCATTTTACCATAGTGTGTACTATATGAGGCGGTGCCCAAATTCCATTATGACGTTTTATGGCAGTGTTCTCACTAGTCTCTACAAATGTACACTTTTCCCTATTTTCACTCTTAGGGTGTATTTTCTCCATACAAAAATAGTAGTTACAGTTATCATGAATAAGTACTCAGTATTGAGGCTATAAGTGTAGCACCATACTCGATCGTTGTAAATTATTAGTCATGTGCTCATATCCACATGGCCCACCATATTATTCTTGGTGGTTTGAGTATCATCAGTGATATCTTCTATGGTAGCACTTTCACATTATTTAGTTCTCTTCCTAAATCGGGGGGAAAGCAGGGATGATTTCCCTCTAAATGATTAAGAAATGGTGCATAAAACAAGGAAAATGTAAAATAATAATTGTGAATATGCTTGATATTTAATATGTAGTAGGTAGTTAGGTAAATATATTAAGATAAAGGGAAGACTCGAACTCCCATTTTCTATTATGGTTTTGACTATAAAGAGAAGTTGATTATCTTTGTAATGACATGTTTTGGGTTTTGAATTTGTAGTTAAATTCAATATTATACCCTATTTACATATTACACTTGTATTTTATTTTTCAAATAAAATACTTAAAACAAATAATAATGCCACATGTTAGCTAGACATAGATACAAACATAAATAAAAATATCTCTATGTATATGGAAGAGAGAGAGAGAAAGATTTGATATGTCCACCTAATATAAAAAGTGGTATATAGAGGAATGAAAGAGAGATAATGCTTGATAAACCAGGAAAAAGCATATCATTCCCATTCCATGATATAACCAAAACTCACAAAATATTTAATACTAGCATAGATTTGACTGTTCAATGTGTTATTAGTGAAGTACATTATGTATGAAGCATAACCTAGACAAGTTCAAGAAAGCCACATGCCAACTTGCTTTGAGTGGAGAAATGGAAAGAAGACTTCCTCAAACCATTAGAGGATTCAAAAGCACATGTACAAAATAAGCATGTCAAGCATCCCATCCAATTGAAAGAATTTTTTCCACCAGTGTACGTTGAGTGGACATTGGGGAGAGAAATGTTGATGGATTCATCCATAGCTTCACCCCATTAACCATGTAGTAAAGAAAATAGTCTGGAGAGAGAAGATTAGAAGAGATGAAGATCTCTTCTCCTTGCAAGCCCAAGGAGCAAAGAGTGCCCACATATTTACATTTACACAAGAGGTCATCCTCACCAATGAAGTAAGAAATAATTCGATGGAAGTGAGAGATAGAAAAAAAGGATATCAAGATTAGATTGAGGTCTTACTCATTGAATACTGGTTGAATAATGGCTCCCAACATAGAATTTATTTCATTCCAGGGAGAAATGGATCCTATATAAAGAGGACAGTCCAAAATTAATTTTTTGATGGCATATGCTCGCTAGGATCTCACTATTGAATGATTGTTGCATACCTTCAATAATGAACATGTAATGTCCTCTTCTAATTAAGCACCAAAAAACTGGCTAACCTATTTCATTTCCATAGGTTCGAGCGGGTACTGCATAAAAGGGAATTGATTGAGGACATTTGATACCTAGAATAGATCGGGACACTCATTCATTATTAAAAGTCATCAGTATGATAAAGGGAGACTTATTTACTTAGGCCTAAAGATAAACTAAAATTAGAATTGCATGCATGAAAAAGTGGAGCGTAAACCCTAAAAGTGACATGCAAACCATGGAAGTGTATGCTAATCTATTTAGGAAGGGTTATTGGACTAAAGGATGCATCTATGATTATTATTGTTGATTTGGAGTATTTGAGTAGCAACACAACGTGTAGTAGCAACAATTGGGGTTGAAGACGACATCTTTAGCTAACGAGGGTTCTACAGTGCAACTATCTACCCTATTCTCTTTTAGGATAGACCATCTAGGTTTATCAATGACATTCACCTTATACATCTATGTTTCATGATCCAGCATACTCAGAAGGATTGTTTGCAAGTTAACGTTTTATAGCTAGGAAACAAATGGGAATCCCAGAAGGATTCGTTGGGACCCCAAAACCCAATATTTCCTTCGCATGCCGGCTTCCTCATTCTCGATAGGCTCATTCCATGGCATAGAGTGATTATTAGCTTCTAGTTTTCCTATCTGGGGCAGTTATCAACATATCAGTGAGGAAATGGGTGTGAGCACCAAGGAGGAAAAAGAATTCACTAGGGCACTTAGAGGAGTCCAAATATCCACATGTGGCATCCCATATCTCCCATGGGCGAAGACCAATGGTCCTACAAATTTTAGGAAGCATCCGACCATCCCTTCATCAAAATTGTCACCTTCTTCGTGAGGAGGGAACATGTGTGCAGTTGGGCATCAATCTTAGAGGAGGAGCACCATCATCCATCTATCATGCATGCATAATTTTTTTGGAGTAATCGTAACATTTTATTAATGGTAAGTGTTTACCTTCTTCCTGTAAATATTTTCCCTAGTTTAGCTATAATTTAGAGCCATTGGAACAACACCTTGGATGCACCTTTAAATTCAGTGTTTTTGGAATACTTGATTGTACAAGCAATCCCTGGAATATTAAAATAGTAGAATATGAGTATTTGGGATATTACAGTGGTATAGGAGCATGTTTCTTTCCAACTATGGGCTTGAACATGAGAAGTAAATGAATATAGAAGAACACACTTTTGTAACCTATAGGAGACAAAAGAGTAGGTACACTAAGGAGAAGGAATTTGAGGATATCCAGTTAGAAGATACCAACTCAAACATGGACCCAATAGGTATACACTCTCACAGAGGTAAAGGAACATGAGAAGAGGAATATAGGTTGGAATTTCATAGCTTGGTCAGTACATTGAATGACATAGCTAAGGGAAAGAAGGAAGTATTGCATGCAATAAACATATTGGCTCTGAATCCAGAATCGGGTCATAGCAGTATACCTCTTTCACCCGTAGATAGAGGGTCCACTAGTAGTAGTGGGAAGCATGCTTACACTAACATGCAAAACACACCCCATATATATAAAAAACCTTTAGCAGACCTACTATGCCTCATTTCCTAGAAGATGCAGTAGTAGGAGTAGTCATGTCAGTAGAACCTAGTGAACCATTTGGAGCTTACTTATAGGATTATAGGGATTTGAGATGAGTTTCATGTAGCAATGTCATTCTCAGACTTCTGCAATATGAAAATTAGGAACTGACCAAGAAACATTAATAGAATATTTTCCCAAAATTATGAGTTGCTTAAAACCTTGGGCAGATTGACCATCCCTATATTTGATGGGACATACGTAGGTTGAGCGAGCATATGGGTCCAGAAGTTGGATACTTACTTCCAACTCAAACCTATGATAGAGACATATGCCATTAAATTGGATACTTTACATCTATACTGAGAGGATCATGAGTGGCGGGACCATCGACTTGTGACATTGGGTCACAACACCATTAGTTCCTATAGTGAATTCACACAGAGGCTCATGGAGCGCTTTGATAGAAAGGACCCAGAGATACACTTTAGAGAGTTAGCTCAAATCAAATAGACAAGTAGTGTAGAGGCCTTCATCTGATAATTTCATATAATTGATGTTATGGTAACAGATGTGTCGAAGAGAATATTTATTATGTTTTTTCCATAGGCCTTGATAGAACCTCTACAAGGGTGGGTGAAATAGTACAAACCATCCACTCTACAAGATGTGATCGATAGAGCCAGATGTCTACAAGATTCAGTTTTGAAGAACATGTTTCCACTTAAGACAAACTTCCTAGTAAAAGACAAAGATAGAAAACCTTTCCAACAGGAATTTCCAAAGGAAACTTGGTTGGATGATGACATGAGGAAATATTTGAGACAGAAGAAATTATGTTTCATTTCTCATGAACCATGGGTTCCAGGCCACAGGTGCTCATGGAAATCCAAATCCCACTATATAGAGGTCTACTCAGATAGTGAAGGGGAGGAATATGAGCATGAAACAATAGAGGAATTGAGGGCAGTAGAAGAAGAGTCACTTGAGGGAGTTATTGCTACATTATTCAGAGTACCCAGTTTCATACTCTCAGGATCAGGGTAGTATAGGACCACAATTTAGGTTTAATAATTGATGGGGGAGAAACCCACAATTTCATTAATGTGACATGGGTGTCTAAGTGGGGTATTCTGACCAAGCAGTTTGAGGGATTCACTATAGCGGTAGCAGGAAATAATAGCATGGAGTTCAAATATTGGATTCCCAAATTGAATGTCACGTTAGGGAACTACAATATGACAGAATCATTTTATGTGGTGAATGTGGCAGATACAAATGTAGTATTAGGTGTCCAATGGATCTATTCAATAGGAAAATATACTACATGTTACAGGGCAATGGAAATGGAATTCCAGGGGAAAGATGGAAAATGGGTAGTTTTGAGGGGCATTAACACTTATCCCCCAAAATAAGCATCATCACAAATAATGGAATACATACTAAAAAGGGGAGACATAGAATAGTAAGCAGAGTGCCTTGTCAATTTCATAAAACCTACAGATAACAACACCCAACATCCAACAAATATTCAGGCACTATTGCAGAAACATGAGAGGGTATTTAGGGATATCTGAGTTTGGATTATGAAAATACAACATTTAGGTGTCAACATCAGCATCAAACAAGTCACCTTTAGGAAACTTGACAACAACCAAGAATCCTACCTAAAAAGAAAAAGGGGTAGTTTGTCAAATCAAAAAGTTAAAATCCATATGAGCCTCCTTCCTAAGAGGATGAAGAAGAGGAGTAAGGAATGTTTTCCCTCTAATGAGTTTGAGAAATTCAATAAAGAATGATGATATAAAATATATAACAAAGAGTTTACAACATTTTTATTTCTATTTTGTAGAGGTTGTGTTAACGATGGATCATTCATCAAGAGGAAGGAAAACAACACATGAGACTAAGAGTTTTGATTTAGATAAGGATCATGTTCCTTTGGTGAATAATGGGTCTTCGGAAGATGAATTGCATATGTTATTTGTAGATCCATCACCAAAATAATATACCAAGGTAAGATGATGGTGATGCCCATGACATTTTACTAAGGAAAGAGGTGATCATTCTATACTATGGATGGAGGACGCATTGGGCTTCTCTCTTGGTGTTGTTTCTGGCCAGTGTTTTTTATCAATATGTTCTGAGCATAAGAATACAAGTAAGGAACAATATAATTCATATATTTCAATGTGATCACTACCTCAACAATGAGCAAGATCAATGTTGAATCTGATTCCATAGAAGTGGATCAAGACCATAGGAGGAGGTTACGCTATCAAAATCGTGGAAACTCTACTATTTGTAGTAAACTCATTGTTGGGTTATCTCCTTATGCTAGAGGCCATGTCCTACAATGGGGGAGTGGTGTTGGCCATCGTGGGGATTGAGTGTTGGATTTTCCTCTTTCATCAGCTTAAGGAATTTTAATAGTGATATTCATCATCAAGAAAAGGATGAAGAAAATGGAGGGTTATTTTGGTTTCCATTGGATATTTAGGGAATTCTAATGTTAATATACTTGGAAATAATGGAGCACTAGTTAGTTACCTAGATAAACTCCAGTTTATTAATGTAGATCCTATTTTCAAGTATGGTTGTTGTAACTGCTTATTTGTCTTCAATTAATAAATACAGGTTGAGAGCGTTGTCTCCTCACGGAATTTTTTCCAAATTTTTGTGTGCTTTGTTTTCTGCATTCTTCGTTTTCCTAATTTCAAGTTGGTATCAAAGAAAAGGGCATGGATTCTGCATGTAGAAGTGTGAGGTAAATTGATAGTTTCAATTTGAATTCATTTTGGCAAGTTCTGAACTGAACGAGACTAAGAGAGTGTGAGGTCGGAGCCTCATTTGTAATCCAATAGCTGCACAGGCCCACTGATTTAAAAGGCAGTGAACATTTTTTAGAAGCTTTTACATTAATAAATCGCATAAAAAAAGCATTGATGTTTGGATATCATTGCATAAAGAACAGTGCCCAGATCCTGTAGCTAGCCCTAGCAGAGATTATTGTCAGTTGCAATCTGAAGTCTGCTACCAAGGAGAGCAAGCAGAGCAGTCGTGATGCCTATTAGAGGAATCTCTGCCTACGGCTATGAAGTAAGCCCGAGGAGAGATCTATTTGCTGAGAAGGCCTTGTGTAGATATTGTTTCCTGGAAAGTGATCTTCTTGAAGTTTGCATCAAGATTGCACGCCACCAACACTTGTAGAGATGTCGAATCCGCTGGCAGATACCTACCTCAATGATGCCAATAAACTAGATGGCTCAAATTTCATCAATTGGAAATTCAAAATGCATACCTTGATGGAAGGTTATGGTTTAAGGATGACTATGAAGGGAGAAGAAGTGAAACCTGATGCAGCTACAGATGCAACAACAACACAAATCCAAGATTGGGATAACCATGAGATTAAGGCCAAGGTATTGATGTGTATGTTTCTTAAATATATCATAATTCCACATAGTAGATAAGCTAAAACTTCTACTGAAACGTGGATAGTGCTTAAAGATTTGTATGAAACTGGCAATACAAATCGTATTCTTTTCCTGAAAACTCAATTGCTAGGCATTAAAATGGAGGGAAATGAATCTTTTAGTTCACTCTTGGGTTGCATTAAAGAGGTGAAAGACAAGCTAGGAAATATAGGGGAAAACGTTTCCAGCAATGATCTTGTCACAATTACCTTAAATGGTATGCTAGAAGACTATCGAATGTTTATAACAGGTCTGGAAGCAAGGGAGAAACCTCCTACTTTTGAATAATTGATAGGTATTTTGTTGCAAGAGGAAGAGAGGCATGCAAATTTGAAGCCTCAAAATTCATACTTGGCACTGTGGTCAAATAAGAGATTCTCAGGAGGGAGTTCATCATATAAAAGGAAATATTCAAGGTTGGATCAAGTTATGCTACCTAACAGAAATGAATCAAAGAGTTGTTTTTATTGTGGTCGACCTAGACATCTTATTAGAGACTGTCAGAAGAATAAGAGTGATGATGCTAGGAATAAACCTAGAAAGCATACAGGTCATTTTGCAAAAGATTCTTCAGAACATGATCTTAGTTTGTTTATTGCTATCGATGATACTAATGAACCCCCTAATTTTGATTCACAAGATCTTAGACTGTTTGTGTCTAATGTTGCTTTGTTTGTTGAAACTATTGACTATGATGCCTGGTTTGTGGATTTTGGAGCATCAGTATATATGACATGTAATCAGAAGTGGTATACTAATTTTAAAGAAAAACATAATGGTGCCAACATATACCTTGGATATTACCATGCTCATCAAATCAAGGGATACAAATATATTCCAGTAACATTGTTGAATGGTATTGTTCATCATATTCTCAATGTTGTGTATGTGTCAAGGATAAAGAAAAAATTGATCTCTCTGTCCACCATTACATATGAGAACTTGAATGTTGAATTATTGAATAATTATTGCATAGTGAAGGATGTGCTGGACAAATACAGAACTATTGTAATAGAATTCAAAGCAGGAGGACTATACAATCTTGACGTTACCATCAAATAATACATGCACTAACTTCTGCAACTATGCCAACAGAGAGTCTTTGGCATCAAAGGTATGGCCACATCAATCATCATGATTTATTGTTATTACAAAAACAAAATATGGTTGAATTACTTCCCATTTTAAAGAATGAGAATGTTTCTTGTGAAGGATGTGCATTAGGAAATATGCACATAGATGAATTTCCCTCTAATCCTGATAAGATAAAGAGATATGTGTTAGCTCTTGTGCATACTGATGTTTGCGGACCTATGCAGACTAGGTCTTTAGGAGGTACATTTTACTTTATGTTATTTATTGATGATTACACAAGATACACATGGGTTTATTTCCTTAGAATAAAAAGTGATGTTTTCGAGTACTTTAAGGAATTTAGAAACATGGTGGAAAAGCAAACAGAAAAATCCATCAAAATACTCCATTTAGATCAAGGGGGAGAGTATAAATCAGGGGACTCCATAAAATATTGTGTAATTCCCCTTTTTGGAAATTTTATCAAAATTACCAATTCTTTAATTCTTTCACAATGTCCTGAAATTCATCTTCCTACAACTCTAGTTATATGGATTCAATTGATTCCAAAATTTCGCCAATTGGTTTCAAGCTTGGTGAGGAAGGTCCTGAGAGGTGATGGGACATATTAGAAGATATATCAGACATATAATCAACTGATATACCCAACCATGGTCTGTAATTTTCAAGGGAATAAGTTTCGGGACAATACTAGTCAATTTGGGAGGTGGAAATCCCCCCTGGGTCCTGGAACAAATTTCTTCACAACAATGTACAACCTTCACTAATGGTGGGTATGATACTTGGAGATGTTATAAAACATTAATTATATTATATTTTAATCATCATATGTTTTTTTGGGGTCGAATAGGTATACAAGAGAACTCCATGAATTTACTAGTAGTTTTGAGGTTCCAACCCCCAATGGTAGATGACTCCAAATAGATCCAAATGCTCTCGAATTGTACCAGAAGGTGTATGAGTGATATAATAACTTAATTATAATTTTCATGGATGTATTATTTCCTTCAAATTACTTCTGAAATTCTATATCAAATTCTGAATAAGATAGATTCTTTAACTAGCAATTTTGGTGCTCAAATCCCTCCCGGGGTGAATCATAGAAATGGCTTCCCAAGCATGCTACAACCAAATATAATTCTCAAATTGAAGTAGGGGATATGTATAATACATTATAATATAATAATATACATAACCAATCTACCTCCCATGGCTGTTATTACTTCCTTCAATCAGATATAAAAAACTAGTTTTGGACCCTTGGGGAAACGAGATGTAGTTTGCTCCAAATGATATGAAATTAGACCCAATGGCCACAAATTATCAGTTAAAGAATATGAAAACCATATTATACATTAATTAATGTTCATTCATTTATAAATCATCAATGTTTCACACATATATTCTATTCCATCAAGATTGCAAGAGTTTACAACAAGGTATTGGGGAAACGACACTATTTCTTCAATATTGGACAATAATACATGATATATATTGGAATTTATATATGAGATATTTTTTAAATTTAAAAAAGTAACATTTAAATTATAATACATAATACTAGAGCAAGAGAGGCTCCCTCAAAGATATGGATAGCTCAGCAAGTGCGCCTCACTCCATAGAGCTGAAATATTGTGAGAAAACTTGAGATGAATGGAAGAACAAGATGATATTGATATTTCCATGATATTCCTATATATTTCACCTGTATATTATGAATCCATTTAATATTCTTTAAATACCTAAGTGGCCTCTCCAAATCACCAATTAGGATGGGAATCTTTCACCCTCGAAATTGGCTAAAGCAAGGAACTAGTCATCCACTAGCTCTCTCTTCACAAACCCAAATTCATCAAATGATAAAAATCCATTATATTGGTTTATTCCTGTATTTTATACACCCTTATCCTTATAATTTTCTACAAATCATCCATAAACCAAATCCAAGTTGAATTGGTGTGGTTGCTCATGCTTTGCCATGTGGCCTCTCTCTTCCCCTTCCATCTTCCGCCAAATTCGAATAGGAGCCTCTTGGCCTTCTCCAACTCCCATGAGCACCCTATAATATGATATATTCAGGCCTAAAATTTCATATATTTCATATTTTATACTTCATATCTGACTTGTGTCATAACTGTCATAGAATCTCCATCATTGGTGTCATAGATGTCATAAATGTAAGGGGAATCTAGCCAAGTTTCCATGAAACTCCCATTTGGCTCTTCCTCTCCCATGTAAGTTACAATTAATCCCAAATTATACCTATTAATTATATGTAAAATTATATTAACCTTATAATCCATTCAAAAACACTAGGCTTTCCATATATTCGAGATTGCAAGAGGAGGATTCCATGTGGCACCACTTTTCTAGCTTGTGTGGGCCCCATAGTCTCCATGTGTCTCCATGCTCCATTTCCACTTCAATTTTCTCTTTTATTTATTTAATAAGCTACATTATTAAATATTTTTCCCCTTCTAATTTCTAAACATCATTTATTATCCCCCTTATTCCAAGTCTCAAAGCTTCCACCCCCAACCTAGGAAACTAGTGATTTTCCTCCTTGGCAATTATTTGACTTTTAGCATCCATTTGACAAATTTCATGAATATGGAAAATTTGATTTGGCCATTGTCACCCAATGCAAAATTTAGGACATTACAAATCCTCCCTTCCCAATATTGCTTGTCCTCAAGCAATTTCAAACATGGTTGTTCAAGATTCTGCTTTCTATATGATTCTTTGAAGTTGCCACTGAGATGCCCACTTTGAGTCTTTGAGAATCCATGAATATTTTAGAGAGGAACCACCATGCTTTCTGCTGCACTACTCTGATTAAAATCACCTTATTAAGTGTGGAATCCATCTCCCATACTGCTTGTTTCCTGAATACTTTGGAATCAATGGGACTAAAAACTATCCTGGGGTCCCATTGCTTGCATTGCACTCCAACAATTAAGAGTTCTCTCCAACTCATACTATTAGGAAAGAGAATTCCTGGATCCCATTTTCTTGTATGCATTCTTCCAAAAATCATGAGTACATAATATATATCATCAAAGTACATAACAACATAATAAAACATACATCAAGGAGGTGCCTCATAAAAAATCATGAAAGTGCTTATACCTCCAGGTGAGTAGACTACCATTTTCCAAGTGCATACATGCTTCAAGTGACCATTCAAATATTCTCCAATGACATAGGTGAGTATACCATGTCCTATAATGACGCTCCCAAAGAATGTAATATGCATCAAAATAATAATCAGCCATTTGTTCTTTCATCCAAGAAATGAATGAAGAACCTCCACCAAAATATGAACCAAATAAGGAGAAAATAAAACATGAACACTTCAAGTGGCTCAAAGAAGTCTCATCAATACATCCATGAATGAGAGAATAATAAAGATATAACAAAGTATGTGGCTGGAAACAAAAAAGTTCTCCAATTACGAGATTTCAAGAAATCTGTGGTAGGTTTTTTTGTTTTTCTCAACAAGTTTCGAGCCTTAAAGCAGGTTCATCCTCAAGAGAGACTCAATGAGGCTCGCAATTCTTAATATTGTTTCTAAAAAGGAATATAAATAGTAATCAACAACCCTAATATTGTTGAAATCAATTTCATCTAGGGTCACTATTTATCTTTTAATATTTTTATAATAGGTTTCCATGCTTCTTTTAATTTTAAACCATCCTCACGGTTGAAGTTTTTAGTGCATTTTTCAATCTATATGGCCTCTCGAATTTTTCTTTTGTAGTAATTAGGGGAAATTTCTAATATTCTAGAATCTTCTAGGAATATATGGTGTTTTGTGGTGTGAGAGTGTTCTACAATTGCTGAGTTTTTTATTATATCATGTCGCACATCGACACTATGTTCTTTTAACCTAGTTTCGATCGAAAGTCTAGTCTCTCCTATGTATGCCACGCGACAAGAGCATGGAATTTTGTAAACACCTTTTTTTGGGGGGATCAATCATAAATATATTCACCCCAGTGTTGGATGAAGTTCCTCCAACCTCAAATCAACCAAGTGTTGAGCAAGAAAAACCATGAGTCTTCAAGTAACAAAGGATGCTTCTAAAAATGTGAATAAGAGTGTGCTCCAACCATGTCATCATAGAAATTAAATCTAGGATTTCCATACTCCTCATGTGGCATCATCAAAAAGAACCCTTTCACCCATACTTCATTGAGACTAATGCTTCCAAACATGGAATTGCAGGATGTAGGAGAATGAGCTAACTCACCCAAATTATCAGAAAGTGCATAATTTTCATCATGTTAAGGATCCATATGGGTAGTATCATGCAGCTCCTTCAAAAGTGTGAAACCTTTGTCATAGGTTGGTTCCAATGTAGAGGAATCATGCTCTCCTTTAAACATTGTATAACCTTCACCAAGAGACAATTCAAGTTCCTCTTCCACCACATAAATTGTTTTAATGTCTTCAAGTTCAACTTCAAACACATAAATCAAATTCAAATTTCCACATTTCTTGTGATCCTCCATGTCACGAGAATCCTCAAAACAATCTACCATTTGACAATCTGAAACCTTGGAGGGAAAACAAGCATCTTGAAACTTTTCAAGAAGTTTCTCATTTTGAATTATGAGCTTAATATCATCCTCATTATTCTTCAAGTATGCATCATGTAACAATTCATTAAGATCAAACAAATGGTTTCTATCAAAAAGAAAAGACATGAAATCACCTTTGATGTGGCACATTGCTCTTTGAATCTTCTCCATGTCTTCAAGGAAGGATGTTTCCTCCAATGAAGTAGCTCTCCAACAAGAATTTGACACTAATGCTTGAGTGTCATGGATTATATTAAGGGATTCTTGTATATCACTTTCACTCATCTTCAAGGATCCTTCAATGAAGGATGGTTCATGGGAGTGATCCTCCTCTTCTTCTTCATTCTGGATTTGATCAATTCCTTGAAGCTCAAGTGGTGATGGGGAAGTTGATATTGTTTCTTCATTATATTCTACGAGGTATTCATATTTATGCTCATGATGAATTTGGATTGCACCAACATTTTCAGATCTGATATCTATGTCACCAACATAGAGTTGTGAGCACCCATCATTAGGTACTCCTTCAGAGTTCAAACATCGATCCGTAGATTCCTTTTGGTCCATGTCCATAGTAGTTGTTTTAGAATGATATTCAATATTTTCAAGGTACTATTCATCCTTCTCATGTGATGTTTACTCATATTTTTCAAATTAATTTGGGAGTGAATTTTGATCCTCTTGATGTAATGCTTTTTCTTCTTCACCACCCACATAAATTTGTAGCTCCTTGTTCTCCTCCCTACTTGTGCATTGATGATTATTCCTTAATGAGTTCTTATTTGAATTATTTTTCGTTAATTATTTCAACTAATCATTAAGGTATTCAAAATAAATGGTCTTATGTGTATCTTCATGATGCAAACTTCTACTACCCATAAATTGGCTAGACATCAATTAGAATGCTTTCTTAACCTGCCTGGTCATATCATCACCACATGACTTAATGAATTTATTCAATTCATATATCCCATCCATAACTTAAATAGGTCCCAAGACAATTATTTGATACAAATTTACTGTCCCCTTTTTTGGAAATTCTATCAAAATGACCAATTCTTCAATTCTTTCACAATGTCCTCAAATTCATCTTCTTACAACTCTAGTTATATGGATTCAATTGATTCCAAAATTCCTCCAATTGCTTTAAAACATGGTGAGGAAGGTCTTGAGGGGTGATGGGAAATATTATCACATCTATCATACATATAATCAACTGATATACCCAACCATGGTCTACAATTTTCAAGGGAATAAGTTTCGGGACAAGACTAGTCAATTTGGGAGGTGGAAATCCCCCCGGGGTCGTGGAACAAATCTCTTCACAACACTATACAACCTTAAATAATGGTGGGTATGAAAATTGTATATGTTATAAGAAATTAATTAAAGTATATTTTAAGAATAATATTTGGTTTTGTGTTCGAATAGGTATCCAATAGAACTCCATGAATTTACCAGTAGTTTTGAGGTTCTAACCCCCAATGGTAGATGACTTCAAATAGCTCCAAATGATCTCGAATTGTACTAGACAGTGTATGAGTGATATAATAACTTAATTTTAATGTTAATTTATGTATTATGACTTAAAATAAATTTTGAAATTCTATATCAAATTCTGAATAAGATAGATGCTTTAACTAACAATTTTGGGGCTCAAATCCCCCCGGGGTGAATGATAGAAATGGCTTCCCAAGTGTTCTAAAACCCAATATAATTCTGAATTTGAATAATGGTATATGTAGAATAAATTATCATAGGCTAATATACATAACCAATCTACCTCCCATGTATTTTATTAGTTCCTTCAATCAGATATAAAAAAACTAGTTTTGGACCCTTGGGGAAACGAGATGTAGTTTGCTCCAAACGATATGAAATTCGACCCAATGGCCACAAATTATCAGTTACTGAAAATTAAACCCATAGTATACATTAATTACATTTAATTCATTTATAAATAATCAATGGTTCACACATATATTCAATTCCATCAAGTTTGCAAGAGTTTACAACAAGGTGTTGGGGAAATGGCACTGTTTCTTCAATATTGGACAATAATACATGAGATATATTGGAATTTAAACCTGAGATATTTATGAACTTAATGAAAATAAAATTTACATAAGAATACAGAATACTAGAGAAATATAATCTTCCTCAAAGAGATTGATATCTCACCAAGTGCGCCTCACTCCATAGAGCTAAAATACGGTGAGAAAACTTGAGATGAATGGAAGAACAAGCTGATATTGAGATGTCCATGAGCTTCCTGTAGCTTTAAACTGTAAATTATTAATCCACTTAATCTCCTTTAAATACCTGATTTGCCTCTCCAAATCACCAATTAGGATGGGAATCTTTGACCCTCGAAATTGGTTAAAGCAAGGAACTAGTCATCCAATGGCTCTCTCTTCACAAACCCAAATTCATAAAATGATCAAAATATATTCTATTGGATTATTCATGTATTTTATAAACATCCTTAGCCTTATAAGTTTCACCCAAATTATCCATAAAACCAAGCTAATTTGAATTGGTGTGGTTGCTCATGCTT
Source organism: Pseudotsuga menziesii (assembly GCA_001517045.1). Lineage (NCBI taxonomy): Eukaryota > Viridiplantae > Streptophyta > Pinopsida > Pinales > Pinaceae > Pseudotsuga > Pseudotsuga menziesii. The sequence goes on from LPNX011103719.1 coordinate 337,272, forward strand.
TGCCATGTGGCCTCTCTCTTCCTCTTCCATCTTCCCCCAAATTCGAATAGGAGCCTCTTGGCCTTATCCAACTCCCATGAGCACCATATAAGATTCTCTATTCAGGCATGAAATGTAATATATGTCATATTTCAACCTTCATAGATGAATTTTGTCATAACTTTCATAGAATCTCCATCATTGGTGTCATAGATTTCATAAATGTAAGGGAAATCTAGCCAAGTGTCCATGAAATTCCCATTTGGCTCTTCCTCTCCCATGTAACGTTACAATTCATCCCAAATTCGATCTATGAAGTATATGGAAAATAATATTAACCTTATAATCCATCCAAAAACATTAGGATTCCCATATATTCTAGATTGCATGAGAAGGATCCCATGTGGCACCAATTTTCTAGCTTGTTCGGGCCCCATAGTCTCAATGTATCTCTATCCTCCATTGCCACTTCAACTTTATAATGTATTTATTTAATAATATAAATTATTAAATATTTATCCCCTTCTAATGTCTAAACATCATTTCTTATCCCCTTAATTCTATGATGTCCCAAGTCTAGTGTGAAGACCTAAACACTATCTAATTCTGTAATTTAAATTACAATTTCTGAACTTTGAATCAAACCACTCAGAGCCTCTTTGGACAAGGAAAATCAGGGGTTTTTTCTAGGAAATTTTGTAAGCAAGAGGATTAAGCATTAGGAAGCAAAAAAATATATTTCATACATATAATTTCCTCTTCCCTAACACATTTATATTTGGTTCCATTTAGGTTTCAGAATTTGCTATGCGGAAACGTACTTCCACGCTTCTGGGTAGCCAAACCGTGAAATTAAGAAGAGTATTTCAGTATTTTTCAAAAAAGGGCTTTGGTAAACTGATTATGTCTCTGATTTAAAGTTATATTACGGTATACAAAGTTTTATTCAGGTAAATAACAGATTTGAGAATTTTAGGAAACTAGTCCCTTGGACTACACTCTAGGCTCAGGTTCTGGGTCTTCCAAACATATGGAGAAGGTTAATAAAACTCAGTTTCAGACATGGAAGGTGTTAAATGTGAATTTAATGAATTCTAAGTAGTAAAATAAATAAAATCAGAAAGGTTTAAGTCCTTCAACTCATTCAAAATCTAAAGCTAGTCATTTTTCAAGGCATTTCTAGCTAGGGTGTGAAAATGCTTCTCTAGAGTAAATCAAATATTTTCAAAACTATGTAATACTTTCTGAAAGGTAAGAATACATTATTTTAGATAATTAATTACTAAATTCAATATCACTGGATTTTCATATATTTACTCATTAATTTAGTCTTCATTACAAGGCTAGAAAACTAGAATTGGAGGTAGACATTGTAATGGAAAACTATTAGAACATTACAGAAACTTTGGAACTGTTAGGAGACTAATATTAGGGACTGATAATAACCTCAATTAATGGAAAATATCCATCTATCTCTCTTCATCACTTCATATCACCAATCTCTCATAAAAGGAGGAAATCTTGAAGATAGCTCTAATATTCGAATGGAGGAGTGTCCCAATCACTCTAATGTGCTGCACTAAAATGGAAATGGCTTCAGAACCTGCACTATCACTCCATTAAGGGATGATAGTTGATCAATATATCCAATATAACCTACAATGAGAAGGTAAGAAAAGGGGAGAAGGAGAACAGGGGACTTGGGGCACATCACCCAAGAGACTGAGGATCACCACTCAGAAATGAAGCTTAAGCTTCAATCAATTTCAAAAACACATTAACCAAACTGAATAATGGAGTTGGAAATTCCCTTAAGTAGAACTTGGGTAACTTTTTGAGCAAGTCCTTCACCCGTTGAACCCGTAACCCACTTTCCAATCTTGTTCCTAAGCCATGAGTGGCCCTCCTTGATGGGATTAACAATTTGGTTTGCAAATGATGTTTCCTTCTTTGTATAACTTAACCCAAACTGGAAATTCGACTTTCTTGAGAAAAATAGCAAGTATGAAGCTTAGTAAATGTTTCCATGTTTGTATCCTTCAGTCCAAAATACATTATAGGAAATTTCAACTCAAAATGGGCCTCCTAAAAAAAATTAATAAAATAATAGTTAAAATAATAAAATAATATTTATTAATTTTGGAGGAAGAAAAGAAACAAACTACTTTTTTTATTGTGTTCACATATCTCCCCGTGTTTTTACTCAAATTTCGATCGGGAGAGATCGTTGGATGCAGAATTAAATTATGCATTCAATGAGTACCCACTCAACATACTTTTGATGGAACTCGCTACACCAAAAACAAGAAATACCTGAAAAAATGTGATGATGACATCATCATCATAGTTTTCAAGGTATTTCTTGTTTTTTGGGTAGCGGGGCCCGTCAAAAGTATGCCGAGTGGGTACTCGTTGGATGTGGAATTTAATTCTGCATCCAACGAGCTCTCTTGATTGAAAGTTGAGTAAAACCAAGGGGAGATATGTTGAAAATACAAACAAAAAAATAGTTGTTTTTATGATACCTATCCCCAAATTTATATTAAAAAAATGTTTAAGACCTATACAGTATTTCAAATTTAAATTAATTTCATTGGCTAACACATGATGACATGGAATTTGAATTAGAGTTAGAAGGCCCATTTTGACTTGAAATTTCCTCTAATGGAAACTACTCCTCCCTTGAGTAATTAGCAAGTTTGTGCATAAGGTAATATTTCCTTGCTTTTCATCCTTGCACCAAATTAGAAACTAATTTGGATAGTTTCTATATTTTCTATGACATGTTTCTTTTTCCTTCTTTTGCATTGTTTCCATTTTTCCATCCAAGGCAAGTTTCTTAATGCGACCTCCTTTCCGCCATTAATTATTTTTCATAATACTTAACTAATTACAAATAACATGAATTTATAAATTACATGCCTCCATAGTTTTAAATAATAAAAATTCCTAGGGATCATGAACTAATTAAATGTTTAACCCTTGGACACTTGAAAAGGTCAACACTTTCAATGTCCCTTCAAGGGAGGGACATGACAGTCCTCCCCTCCCAAGTCTTCTTGTCCTCAAGTAGAAGCACTCCAAAGTGCTGCAAAATTTGTCCTCCATGCTTCTGTTCCACCACTCTGATTATAGTCATTTCTGTAATGATCACTTGTTTCAATAAAATTGTGAAACCAATTAAGGTAACTGAGTAGAATTCTTGGATCCCATTTCATGCTTTGCAAGGATCCAAATTTTTCTACCCCTTTTGGAAATATTTCATTCCAAATCATTCCAGGGTCCCATAGTATTATTTTCTCCCTTCCAAACATCAGTAACAAAAACGAAATTCTATCATCGTAGAAGATGAAAATGAGGATGTGAAAATCATACCACCACACTAACAATTGATCACTTCCCATTTCAAAATGGATATCTTTAAGACTCTCCCACCAAGCATGGAACTTCTTAATATGGGACCAAATCATATTGAGCCTCTCTAAAGTATGAAAATCCATGTGCAAGCTAGTACTGAAACTCACGTCACTGTTTTTATAAATACACAGGAGGTTATCCCATGTCCCTCCATGTATACTGAAAGCATCATATAGAATTCATACATGCTCATGCCACTGCTCATACAATTTCTCCGATGTGTCCAATGTCTCTCCATTGATGCAAGCAAGATGTTTTCCCTCCAGTGCACACATCTCAATCATGTGTCTAGCCACCCAATAAATGGAATGCCAAAATTTCATGCTAAATGATTCAGGTGGGAGTAATTCAACCACTACTAGTGCACTTGTCAAACCACATGGCTTGACCATCAATCCCTCAACTAGAAGAGAGGAAGTATCATTCTCCTCTTGTGGCATCAACAGAAAAAATCCTTTCACCCAATTTTCATCCCCACATGATGTGGCTGAAATAGAAGTGTGAGGTGAAGAATTGTGAGCCAAATCCCTACAATGCTCATCCATCAATATAATGGATCCACAAATTCCTTCATTAGTTTTCTTAGTGATAGTGTGATCATGTTCCTCCTCCAAAATTGTACAACATTTTCCTAGAGGAAAATCATAATATCTTAGGAACCATGCAAGTGCTTGGTCTTCATACTACTTGACCTCAAACTCCTCAAGAACATGAAAATAAGAATGCACCTCATGTGCATGTGTATGGGAGGTATCTAATAGCTGCAAAATAAATCTTTGTTTCTATTCACATGTCAATACAATGTCAGTCACAACAAAAAAATTATTGCAGAAATACAATTCTTTACCTCCCAAGGTGCCTCTATCTATCCAATCAATGGATGAACAAGGAAATTTTATTTTCCAATCAATATTGAATCTTATCAGCCATATTTCTGAAGGATAATAACACTTCATCCTTCCTCTCAATCTCAATGAGTTCTTGGCCCATATTTTCTTCCTCATAGATTTTCACAAGCACCTGCAAATTTGCTCCTCCCTCATGGTTGTCCTCCACATGAGGTTCATCCATTATACCCAAAACATTTCCTTCCATGCACCATGAATGGTGTGACACCTTCAACTCCTTTTGAATTTGAAATATTTGTAACTTTGAACCTTGAAGGGATGTTTGTGTGCTCTTCAATAAGTTACTGGTGATCTCCAACTTATTAGTGATATTTTCTGATTTTTCTTCTTCCTTCTTGAGTGCACTATGGTACATTTCATCCACCATGAGGAGATATTCTCTATCATATATTAAGTTCATATATCTCTAATTCATCTTGGCCATTCCTTCTTTCAGTGTTATGCACTCCTCTAGAAAGGCTTCTCCTTCCATATCTCCACCAGAAGCTTGCCAACAACATCTTGCCACCAAGGCATTGATGTCAACAAATTTTTTCATGGCTTCCCTAAGATTCTTTCTATCCTCCTTTAGTGATCCACTCAAATGATGTGGCTCACCAAGAATATCCTCCATCAAGGTTTCTTCTCATAATAGCTGACATCTATGACCATTTTTCTTCTGTCATGAATCCACCACATAAAACTCATCCTCAACATACAAGCCAGCGTTTGAATTTTCTGCACACTCACTTCCATGATGTGAAGTGGAGGGTATTTCGGAACTGTGTCCCTCCCTTTGCATCATATTTTTCTCCTTCAAATTTCCTAGTTCACATCCAGCTGGTGGGGGCTTTCCTTCCACTTCATTAGGCAATTCAAATGATCAATTCAGATCTGATATTTCTTATTATTTTGGATCTGATACAAAATATTCCTTCACCATATTATCACCATTGACAATATCACCCTTCTTTTCACTGATTGTGTGACCACCAACCGGGAAACTGGGAGTGAATTTATCTCCCTCACAAGTGGCCTTCCTTTTGTAGTCCTCAGATGCAAGTGAAAAGTTTTTATATTTACATGGATCAGATGCTTGAAGTTGTACATGGATGCTGCAAAAATCATAAATTTTATTATCCATGTTCTTAACATTACCATCTTCCTATATAGATACTATGGTGGCCTGCTCTTCCACCAAAATTTATGCTTCACACCCAAGCGGTGATGCCTTGTTTTCATCTCCATTATGTGGATCGAAAGGTGACTGTAAATCTGATTTGTGTACCTATTTTGGATCTGATACAAAAGATGTCTCATCACCCATACATGAACCAAAACTTTGAGCAGTGATCCGGAGATCACCCACCAAGAAACTTGAAGTGCATTCCTCTTCAACTTCTTCTCTTATGCAACCACATTGTGGTGATTTGCACTTCACTTCATAGATATCTTCCTCTTCTTCATTTCTATTATACTCCAAGAAACTTGAGAATTTTTCATATTTAGGGGTACTCATGTCACAATATTCAGAATCTTTATTTGAAGAAAAACCAAACAAACTCTTAAATCTTGAATATGCAAATGGCTTTGAGGAATCTTCACCTTTGGTTCTTTCTTCTTCTTCTTTTTTTAGAGAGGTGGAACAACTCGTTCCTCTTTGGATGGATTGTTGATCTTGAAAGAATGATAATAATCATGCTTGGGAAATAATCCATACTTGAAATACATATAATCTCCAAAAGAAAGGTTTGCACGAATATTCCTACCCAAAGCCAGATAGTCCTCGTAGTAGTGAGGCATGTTCTCACAGGCTTCAATGATCTCTGCCAAGTTTTTCTTAACCATTGGAGAATAATATCTGATCTCTTCCCCATTTGATGTCCAATACTCTTCATCATATTCATTTTTTAGTATGTCTCCATAAACATAGAGGATTTCTTCTTCTTCATATCTTCTGCAATATTCTTCATACTGCTCATCATAGTCATCCTCACAGTATGACATGGCTGCGAATTTCTTCTGTGAGAGATTTATTTCCACGGGATGATCCAAGGAAAGATATCTAATACCATTGTGATGTCCCAATTCTGGTGTGCATACCTGAACACTATCTAATTCTGTAATTTAAATTACAATTTCTCAACTTTGAATCAAACCACTTAGAGCCTCTTCGGACAGGGAAAATCAGGGGTTTTTTCTAGGAAATTTTGTAGGCAAGAGGAGTGAGCAGTGGGAAGAAACAAAATATATTTCAGAAATATAATTTCATCTTCCCTAACAAATTTATATATGGTACCATTTAGGTTTCAGAATCCGCTATGTGGAAACCTACTTCCACGCTTCTGGGCAGCCAAACCATGAAACTAGGAAGAGCAGTTCAGTCTTTTTCAACCAGGGGATTGGGTAAATTTATTATGGCTCTGATATAAAGTTATATTAAAGTATACAAATGTTTATTCATGTAAATAATAGATTTGGGAATTTTAGGAAACTAGTCCCTTGGACTGCACTCTAGGCTCGGGTTCTAGTTCTTCCAAATAGATGGATAAGGTTAATAAAACTCAGTTTCAGACATGGAAGGTGTTCAATGTGAAGTTAATGAATTCTTAGAAGTAAAAGAAATAAAATCAGAAAGGTCTAAGTCCTTCAACAAATTCAAAATCTAAAGCTAGTCATTTTTCAATGCATTTCTAGCTAGGGTGTGGAAATGCTTCTCCAAAGTAAATCAGATATATTCAAAACTCTGTAATACTTGTAGAAAGGTAAGAATACATTATTTCATAGAATTAATGACTGAATTAAATCTCACTAGATTTTCATATATTTACTCGTTAATTTAGTCTTCATTACAAGGCTAGAAAACTAGAATTGGAGGTAGACATTCTAATGGAAAACTATTAGAACATTACAGAAAATTTGGAACTATTAGGAGACTAATATTAGGGACTGATAATAACCTCAATTAATGGAATATATCCATATATCTCTCTTCATCACTTCATATCACTAATCTCTCATAAAAGGAGGAAATCTTGAAGATAGCTCTGATATTCAAATGGAGGAGTGTCCCAATCACTCTAATGTGCTGCACTAAAATGGAAATGGCTTCAGAACCTACAATATCACTCCATTAATGGATGATAGTTGATTCATATCTCTAATATAACCTGCAATGAGAAGGGGAGAAGGAGAACAGGGGACTTGGGGCACATCACCCAAGAGACTGAGGATCACCACTCAGAAATGAAGCCTAAGCTTCAATCAATTACAAAAATACACTAACCAAAATGAATAATGGAGTTGGAAATTCCCTTAAGTAGACCTTGGGTGACTTGTTGAGCAAGTCCTTCACCCATTGAACAAGTAACCCACTTGCCAATCTTGTTCATAAGCCATAAGTGGCCCTTCTTGATGGTATTAACAATTTTGGTTTGCAAATGATGTTTCCTTCTTTGTATAACTTAACCCAAAGCGGAAATTCGACCTTCTTGAGAAAAATAGCAAGTATGATTCTTAGTAAATGTTTCCATGTTTGTATCCTTCAGTCCAAAATAGAAACTACTCCTTCCTTGAGTAATTAGCAAGTTTGTGCATAAGGTAATATTTCCTTGTTTTTCATCCTTGCACCAAATTCGAAACTAATTTGGATAGTTCCTATCTTTTCTATGACATGTTTATTTTTCCTTCTTTTGCATTCTTTCCATTTTTCCATCCAAGGCAAGTTTCCTAATGCACCCTCCTTCCTTGACAACTCCTTTCCACCATTAATTATTTTTCATAATACTTAACTAATTACAAATGACATGAATTTAGAAATTACATGCCTCCATAGTTTTAAATAATAGAAATTCCTAGCGATCATTAACTAATTAAATGTTTAACCCTTGGAAACTTGACAAGGTCAACACTTTCAATGTCCCTTCAAGGGAGGGACATGAAAAATCCAAATCTCAAAGCTTCCACCCCCAACCTAGGAAACTAGTGATTTTCCTCGGCAATTATTTGACTTTTAGCATCCATTTGACAACTTTCATGAATATGGAAAATGTGATTTGGCCATTGTGACCCAATGAAAAATTTGGGACATTACATATTTCAAAGATAATGGAATAGTACAATAGTTTATAGTACCCAACGCTCCACATCAGAATGGAGTTGCTGAAAGGAAAAGTAGAACTCTAGTAGAGTGTGCACACAGTATGATGAAAGGTAAGAATATCTCAAATGCATTTTGCGCTGAAGCCATAACTACTACAGTCTATTTAAAGAGTAGAACACCAACAAGCCGTCTTGATAATATTAATCCTTTCAGAGCCTTGTATGGTTCCAAACCTGCAGTTCATAATTTGAAAATGTTTGGGTGTAAGTATTTTGCACATATTCCAAAGGATAATAGGAAGAAATTGGATGCTAAAGCCGTTAAATGTATTTTCATAGGGTACTGTTCTGAATTCAAAGCCTACAAACTATTTGATATTTCTACTCACAAAATATTTGCAAGTAGAGATGTACTTTTCCATGATCAGGAAGCAGGAAATCATGACAACAACAGTCATGAGGAATGGCATAGAATTCTTTATGAAGGAGATAAAGAATAGAAATAGTAGCATCAACCATCACAGTAGTAGACACCATAGCAGCAACCATAGCCACAGAAACAAGAAGCACTCAGTGATATGAACACTTCAAGGAGTTCAAGGTCATCTAGTGATGAAGATAGATATTCACAAAGTGAGGAGGAAGATAATCAGTTGAGAAGATCACCACCACAAGTTTAGCTTCCAGATAGGTATAGAGACTATGCCCTAATGAGTAGCATTTCAAATTTAATAGAACCCATGAGTTTTAATGAATTCAATGAACATAATGAATGGAGAAATGCAATGGAGGAAGAATATGAATCTATAATGGAAAACAATACTTCAGAATTGACTGAATTGCCTCAACATAAAAGTCCCATTGGATGCAAATGGATATACAAACCCAAGTTTAAATCAGATGGTAGTATAGACAAATATAAATATAGATTGGTGGCAAAAGGGTATTAAAAAACATAAGGTATTAATTATGCTGAAATATTTGCACCAGTAGCTAAATTGAATAATATCAAACTATTAATTGCTTTAGCTACAAAGTATCATTGGAAGCTACACCAATTAGATGTTAAATCTGCATTTTTGAATGGTGAATTAAAGGAGGAGGTTTACCTTAGTCAACCTGAAGGGTTTGTGGAACATGAGAAATAAAACTTAGTATGTAAGTTAAAGAAAACATTGTATGGACTAAAACAAGAACCTAGGTCATGGTATGAGAAGATAGACTCTTTCTTTCTTCAATAGGGCTTTATGAGGATCAAGAGTGATCCAAATTTGTATACCAAATTTGATGAGCAGGGTATATAGTATATATTTCCTTATATGTCAACTTCCTCTTTCTCGATGGGCTCATTCCATAGCATAGAGTGATTATTAGCTTCTAGTTTGCTTATCTGGGGTAGTTATTGAAGTATTAGTGAGGAAAGGGGCGTGTGCACCAAGGAGGGAAAAGAATTCACTAGGGAACTTAGAGGAGGCCAAATATCTGCATATGGAATTCCATCTCTTCGATAGGTGAAGACCAATGGTCTTACAAATTTTTGGAAGCATCCGACCACCCCTTCATCAAAATCGTCACCTTCTTCCTGAGGAGGGCACACATGTGAAAATGGGCGTCAATCTTAGAGAAGGAGCACCACCATCCAGCTCTTGTGCATGCATCATTTTTCCAAACGAATCATAACATTTTATCAGTGGTAAGTGCTTACCTTCTTCCTACAAATATTTTCCCTAGTTTAGCTATAATTTAGGGCCATTGGAACAACAACTTAGATGCACCTATGAATTTATTGTTTTTGCAGGACTTGATTGTAAAAGCAATCCCTAGAATAGTAAAATAGTAGAATATGAGTATTTGGGATATTACACTGGTATTAGAGCATGTTTCTTTCCAACTGTGGGCTTGAACATGAGAAGTAAATGAATACAGAAGAACACACTTTTCTAACCTATAGGAGAAGGAAGAGTAGGTACACTGAGGAGCAGGAATTTGAGGATATCAAGTTAGAAGATACCAACTCAAACATGGACCCAATAGGTTTACACTCTCATAGAGGGAAAGGACCATGAGAAGAGGAATATAGGTTGGAATTTCATAGCTTGGTGAGTGCATTGAATGACCTAGCTAAGGGAAAGAAGGAATTATTACATGCAATAAACAGATTGGATCTGAAGCTAGAATCAAGTCATAGCAGTATACCTCTTTCACCCATAGATAGAGGGTCCACCAGCAATAGTGGGAAGCATACTTACACTAACATGCAAAACACACCCCATATATATAACAAACATTCAAACAAACCTACTATGCCTCATTTCCTGGAAGATGCAGTAGCAGTAGTAGTCATACTAGTAGAACCTAGTGAACCATTTGGAGGTTACTTACAGGAGTACAGGGATTTGGGAGATGAGTTCCATGAAGAAATGTAATTCTCAGACTTCTGCAATATGAAAAGTAGGAATGGACCAAGAAACATTAATAGAGGATTCACCCAGAATTATGAGTTGAGTAAAACCTTGGCCAGATTGACCATTCCTAACTTTGATGGGACTCACGTAGGTTGAGTGAGGATATGGGTCCAGAAGATGGATACTTATTTGCAACTAAACCCTATGATAGAGACATATGTCATTCAATTGGATACTTTGCATCTAGACTAAGAGGATCATGAGTGGTGGTACCATCGGATAGTGACATTGGGTCACAACACCATCAATTCCTACAGTGAATTCACACAGAGGCTCATGGAGCATTTTAACACAAAGGACCCAGAGATACACTTTACAGAGTTAGCTCAAATCAAATAGACAAGTAGTGCCGAAGCCTTGATCTGATAATTTCATAGAATTGATGTTATGGTAACATATGTGTTGGAGAGAAGATTTATTATGTTATTTTTGTAGGCCTTGACAAAACCTCTATAAGGATGGGTGAAATCCCACAAACCATCCACTCTACAGGATGTGATTGGCAGAGCTAGAGATCTACAAGATTCAGTTCCAAAGAACATGTTTCCACTTAAGACAAAATTCCCAGTAAAAGAAAAATACAAAACCTTCGCAACTGGAATTTCCAAAGAAAACTTGGTTGGAGAATGACACAAGAAAATATTTGAGACAGAAGAAATTCTATTTCACTTCTCATGAACCATAGGTTTTAGGCCACATGTGCTCAGGGAAATACAAGTCCCACTATATAGAAGTCTACTTAGATAGTGAAGGGGAGGAATCTGAGCATGAAACAACGGAGGAATTGAGGGCAATAAAATAAGAGTCACTTGAGGGAGAAGCACTAGAGGGATTTATTGCTACATTATTTGGAGTACCCATATTTCATACTCTCAAGGTCTGGGGAGTACTACAGCGCCACAAGTTAGGTTTACTAATTGATGGGGGAGAAACCCACAATTTAATTAATGCGGCATGGGTGGATAAGAGGGGTATTCTGACTGAAATATTTGAGGGATTCACAATAGAGGTAGCAGGAAATAATAGTATGGAGTACAACAATTAGACTCCCAAACTGAATGTCACATTAGGGAACTACAATATGACAGACTCATTTTATGTGGTGAATGTGGCTGATACAAATGTAGTATTAGGTGCCCAATGGCTCTATTCAATAGGAAACTATACTACAGATTACAGGTAAATGGAAATGGAATTCTAGTGGTAGGATGGAAAATGGGTAGTTTTGAGGGGCATGAACAGTTATCCCCCCAAAACAGCATCATCACAAATAATGGAAGTCGTACTCAGAAGGGCAGACATAGAATGGTAAGAAGAGTGCCTTGTCACTTTTATAAAGCCTACAATTAACAACACCCAACATGTTAACTATTCATATGCTTAGCTAATACATCAGTATTTCATTTCATTTTCATAACAAAAGCATATAAGCAGGATCACTGAAAGAAACAGAATCACAAGAACAACACAGATTTATCCTGGGAAAACCCTAAAGGGAAAAACCTAGCAAAAGCTTCCTCAATATAGATGCCCCAAATAGATAAAAGACAAAATATAAAACCAGCAGGGAGATCAAAGCCCGATCCTCCTCCTTCTCTAGCTACTCTTCTCTCCTCCACTAATGCGCTAGACAAGTGAGAGTGTGTGTCTCAAATGAGGAGAGCTACACCTCTATTTATATTCATCCATTCACTTCAATTAACTCATCCGACATGTAGGCTCGATTTAATCATGTAGGATCAAGTTACACATGTAGGCTCAAGTAACCACACTGGGGTGCTAATGACCCACCTTTACAATTAGAGGGGACAACCTCATGACTCTTATTAGTTCTTCCAATTAGAAGCATCGGGGTACAACATAATACAAGTGGTTCTCCCGGTAGGACCATCGGGGACCGCAAAAGATACATATAGAATATTCTTCGAAGTTACAATATTTCAACACTCCCCCTTAACGAGAAGGGTATTCTACAACAACATCAACAACAAAAATGGTAGGAGAGAGATAGAGGACATCATTAGCATCATCAGGGTAACACATCTATAAATCATTGGAAGATTTTCAACATTATGTAGTCTTCATCTTCAATCTTCAGTATTCATCATCATTAATACTTTG
>LPNX011103719.1:350394-501020 GCA_001517045.1 Pseudotsuga menziesii
TCTTCAATGCTTTGACCTTTCAATTTGCAACATCATCTTCAGCACTTTGACCGTTCGATCAGCAACATCATCTTCAGTACTTTGACCTTTCGATCAGCAACATCATCTTCAGCACTTTGACCTTTCGATCAGCAACAACATCATCATCATACTCTGATCTTTTGATTAGAAACATCATCATGAAAATATCATCATCATCAAAACATCATTATCATCAAAACATCAACATCATCAAAACATCAACATCATCATCATCAAAACATCAACATGATCCTTCCTTTCGGAATTATGGGATCAACATGTCCGTGGTACTCAGACGATCCTGCCTGTCAGAATTACGGGATTTAGGTATTTACGGAGTTACTAACGATCCTTCCTTTTGGAATTATGGGATCAACACATCTGTGGAGCTCAGATGATCCTTCCTTTCAGAATTATGAGATCAAGTCTTTACGGAGCTACTGATGATCCTTCCTTTCAGAATTACAGGATTTAGGTCTTTACGGAGTTGCTAACGATCCTTCCTTTCAGAATTATGGGATCAACACATTTGTGGAACTTAGGAAATCCTTCCTATTGGAATTACGGGATCAACACAGGTTTTCAAGTACCGAAGTCACTGGATCCGTTCTGAACCAAAGTTCAAGGATGATACAATCCTACCACCTTCTCGATGACTGAAGTTCACCGGATCCATTCTGAACCAAAGTCTAAGGATGATACAATCCTACCACCTTCTTGATGACTGAAGCTCACTGGATCCATTCTGAACTAAAGTCCAAGGATGATACAATCCTACCACCTTCTCGATGACTGAAGTTCACCAGATCTGTTCTAAACTGAAGTTCAAGGATGATACAATCCTACCACATTCTCGATGACCGAAGTCACCAGATCACTTCTGGACATATGTCCCGGGATGATACAATCCCTCTTCATTCTCAAAGACCGAGGTCTCCGGGTCACTTTTGGGCAAGTTCCCAGGGATGATACAATCCCACTGCAACATCACTACTCCCCCTTTTGAGGAAGTTCTTTCCAAACAACACCAAGCTTGTCTCGAAAGTGTTCAAACTTTACTTGAGATAGCGGCTTCGTCAGTACATCATCATCCAAACCATCATCATCTACATATTCAGTATGTGAATACTGAACTATCACCATCTGTATCTCCAGTATGTGAATACTGAAAGCATCATCATCTCTATATTTAGTATAGAAATATGGAATCACCATCATCTGCATCTACAATATGTAAATACTGAAACATCATCTATATCTTCAGTATGGGAACACTGAAATCATCATCATTTATATCTTCAGTATGGGAATACTGAAACATCATCATCTCTATATTCAGTATCGAAATACTGAATCACCATCATCTGCATCTACAGTATGTAAATACTGAAACATCATCATATGCATCTTCACTAGTTTGTAGAAAGACCGGATTTCTATGTGCTTCGATCTATCGTGGAATACTGGGTTCTCTGTCATCTATATACAACTTTGATTATCACATAGAATCATGGTAGTGTCCAAATCTAGGTTGAATAATCCTAACATCAACTTTCGAAGCCATATGGCTTCACAACTAGTAGAGCAAGATGCTATATATTATGCTTCAGTTGTGCTTAGAGCAACACTAGACTGCTTTCTACTAAACCATGAAATCATAGCAGATCCCAAACTATAACATCCATCTGAAGTACTTTTTCTATCTGAGATATTTCCAGCCCCAATCTGCATCTGTGTATCCATATAATATGTACTCATGGCTACCATCATAGTATAGAACAAATTCTATAGTCCCTTTTAGATATCTCATCACATGTTTTGCAGCTACTAAGTGAACCCATCTTGGTTGAACAAGAAATTGACTTAATGTGTTCACAGCAAAACAAATTTCTAATCTGGTATTTGTTAAATACATCAATGACCCAATGATCTGTTGTAGTGAGTCACATCCACTAATTCTGATGGGTCATCAACTAACAACTTTAGGTTGGAATCCATGGGAGTAGCCATGGCTTTGCATTCCAACATATTGAATCTTTTCAATATCTCTACTTCATACTTTCCTTCTGAACTTTTCCATACTTCTAGACCTAGGAAATAATGAATTAACCCAAGGTCTTTCATCTCAAATTCTTCTGCTAGTTTCTTCTTGCTTTCCATGATCTGTTTCTCATTCCCTGTCAAGAATAAGTCATCCACATATAATAACAGGATGATAGGTTCATCTTCTACAACCTTGAGATAAAGGTTAGGATCAGCTTTACTCTTGGTAAATCCCATGCTCGACAGGAAACTGTCTATTCTTCCATAACAAGCTCTGGGAGCTTACGTCAAGCCATAGAGGGCCTTCTTCAACTTGCATACGTGCTTCCATCTGTCTTCAACTTCAAATCCTTGTGACTATTTGATGTAAAACTCTTCCTCAATCATACCATTAAGGAAGGCTGTTTTCACATCCATCTAGTGTAAGTCCCACTTCATCATGGATGCAAGTTCCATGATAGCTCTAATCGAAGTATACCATGCTACTGGGGCAAATGTCTCTTCTTATTCAATTCCCTCTTTCTGAGAGAAACCTCTGTCAACAAATCTTGCTTTATACTTCTCAATACTTCCATCAACTGCATGCTTTATTTTGTATATCCATTTGGAGGATACTATACTCTTTCCTTCTGGTTTGGGAACTATATCCCAAACATCATTCTAGTATTCTTTCATCATAACATCTTTCATGAGTTCATCGTGTCAGGTCATCAGCATATCCTAGTATTATGAATTCAACCTTGAAGGTTGGAACCCACTTTACTCTTGGTAAAGTCTCGATCCATCACGAAGCTATCCATCATGTCATACCATGTCGAACTCAGATATCTTCTGTAGTCACTCCCCTTGAAGTGGAGTATCATCTTCCCTCTTCATTCTATACAGGTGGTTCTATGCTTGATATATACTTGTCAATAGAGTATGTTATGTCATAGTCTATTCTTTCTGAGGCAAATCACGAACCTTGTTTTGTACACTTGTTCTTGTAGATCCATATGGAAGATACTACGTACTTCCCTTTATGTCTTGAAATCATATCATATACATCATTCCTCATGATCAATTGTTACTCTTTGATCATAGCTTATTTCATAGAATTCTTTTCTTCATCTTAATTTATCTCTTGTACCCATGGTGGTCTTCATCCTTTGAGGTGGATCTACCGTTCTCTGAAGCTCTTTCTTCCGTCATGGTGTCCCTGAACCTGGGAGCTTCAGATTCATGTTTATTCGAGTGAATCTTGAATTGTCATCACTTGTTCTTCAGAACAATTCTCATCCTTCTTTTCTTGTAGGAGGTTGTACAGGACCTTTCCTACAAAAATGCACCAGTTGCATGGTTAGAACTATTTCATAAAACATATGCATAATGACAAATTCTTATGCATCATGCAACTATTTAGCCAATACAACATTCATCCATATCTCACAAAAAATTTCTAGATGCCTTCCATCTCTATCATGACATCATTGAGATTGTGCACTAATCCAATATGTCAGCAGAGAGGTTTCATTCTATATAAGTAGCAATGGAGAGATGTATAGCACCATGAGCTACTTACCCATCACATGCATATTAGTAGTATACAATTGTTAATGCAAACAATCTATCATGCATAACACATTAACTGAATATAATCAAATGCATAACAAAACAATATCATTGAATACTTATCTTTTGTTTGTTTCATGGGTAGACTCCTTCTTGATCATTCTGCTTCATCATATTCTTCATTTATGAAATCATCATTTCTTATCCAGATGATAAGATCGATAAGAGGTTCTTTAGGAATTGAGTTCTTCACATTCCTTGTCGCTTGAGGGATCTTCTTTGAATGGTGAGATCTTGATCTTCAATTGCTCCCATCTTCTTCTTCTTAGATTCAGCTAAAAGTAATCACTTCCTTCTGGCACGCATTCCTCGCATGAATGAATCCCATGATCCTGGGAGGCCATTCAAGGTGGCTATCACCTCTTCTGCATTCTTCACTTCTTCTTTTACCGCTTCAAGATGTTCTGCATTCTATATCTTAAAATTCTTCAATTGTTTTCTCAAAGCCATCTTCTGATTTATGTTCTTATCTTCAAATAGCTTGATCAAGGAATCAAACATGTTCAGTGTCTTTAGGGAAGACACTTGTGGTACAGGTTGATCTGTGATTGAATCAATAATGATTTTCTTGGCCTTGATCAAGTTCTTCTTGTGTAAGGCTTTGAGCCTCATCTCCTTCTAGAACTGGAACCTCTCTACTCATGTAGGTGTCCAATTCATTTTCTTCAGAGAGATCAAATACTTTCATGCTTGGAATTTGTCAACTTTACCAAGCTTATCATCAAGCTGATGTGATAGATCACTTTGAAATGAGAAACTCAAATGCAAATAGAAAAAGATTAGATCTTACCGATTTGAGGTGTCTGTCCTGCTTCCGGAGCTGGTTGATTTAGGGTTTGTTAGAGAAACCCTAATTTTTAAAACTTGTAATATTTAAGAGCTAACTAGATAGAAATATATATCTCTTCAAATGAAGCTATCCAATGTACTCATTTTCTGAAAACAGTGGAGGGAAGCTCCCGGAACAGGAAGCCCTAGCTTTCCCATTTCTTCTGCAGAAATTCTTGTCACTGTTTCTATGATATATCCGAAATTACTGCTCATATATGTCTGAAATTTTGCACTGAGGTAACCTCGCATGTCCCTGATCCAAGCACATAGGTTTAATCAGAATTGGTTTCACCAATTGGTATTTGTGATCCTTTTCCCAAGGTGACCTGTTACAGGACTGTTCTAAACAACAAAGTTGTACAACCTTCCACATGTCACTGTTTCATATTTTGGGTCTAAAATTTGGACCACGGAAATTAAAGTCCGTGCCCTTTCTAGAACATCTTCAGGAATTCCATTTGGACCTCTATAGCCCAAGCTACAACAATGTTCCCCAGGTGTCCTGTTTAGGGATGAATTATGGAAGAGGCTGGAACCGTAAATTGGAGGGATCATATCTCCCATAATATAGTGAATATGAGGCTAAAGTTTGGAAATAGTGTACATCAAGATTTTATATTCATCCTCTGAAATTTTCAGCTCCTGAACCTTATCCAATATCAGGATATAGCGAATGTACCAAAACTTAGCAATTTTAGTATTTAGGGTTTTTCTAGCTCGAGGTCAAACTAGGGTTTGACTTTCCCAGAGTTTCACCCAACCAAAAATATTGATACAGGTTTATAAAATTCGATTTTTATGAGGATATTAATCCTATTCTAGGTGCACTCAAAAATTCCTCTTCAGCAAGAAGCCCTAATTTCTTCTAGGAAGAGAGAGAGGGCTATTTTGCCTTGTGAAAGCTATCCTATTCAGGGTGGCTCTGATACCATGTTAACTATTCATATGTTTAGCTAATACATAAGTATTTCATTTCATTTTCATAACAAAATCATATAAGAAGGATCACTGAAAGAAAAAAAATCACAAGAACAACACAGATTTATCCTGGGAAAACCCTAAAGGGAAAAACCCAGCAAAAGCTTCCTCAATATAGATGCCCAAAAAAGATAAAAGACAAAAGATAAAACCAGCAAGGAGATCAAAGCCTGATCCTCCTCCTTCTCCAGCTACTCTTATCTCCTCCACCAATGCGCTAGACTAGTGAGAGTGTGTGTCTCAAATGAGGAGAGCTACACCTCTATTTATGTTCATCCGTTCACTTCAATTAACTCATCCGACATGTAGTCTCGAGTTAATCATGTAGGCTCGAGTTACACATGTAGGCTCAAGTAACCACACTGGGGTGGTAATGACCCACCTTTACAATTAGAGGGGACAACCTCATGACTCTTATTAGTTCTTCTGATTAGAAGCATCAGCGTACAAGATAATACAAGTGGTTCTCCCGATAGGACCATCAGGGACCACAAAAGATACATATAGAATATTCTTCGAAGTTACAATATTTCAACACAACATCCAGCAAATATTCAGGAACTATTGTAGAAACATGAGAGGGTATTTAGGGATATTCCAGCTATATGATGACCAAATAGGGGATTTGAGCATATTATTGAGTTGGAGGAGGGGACACAGGAAGTCATAAACACTCCATACAAACATCTCAAAAGATACAAGGATGAGATCGAGAAGATAATCAAGGAATTACTAGAACTAGGATATATTCGTTCAAGTTCTATTCTGTTTACGTCATTAGTGGTCTTGGTTAAAAAGAAAGATGGAACCTTACGGATGTGTATTGATTATAGAGCACTCAACAAGAATACCATCAAAAATAGGTATCCCATACCCAGGATTGATGAATTAATAGATGAGCTACGAGGTGCCAAATACTTTTCAAATATTGATCTTTGATCAGGGTACCATCAGATCTGAGTAAGGGATCATGACATTTCCAAGACAACTTTATGTTTCCTCTAAGGTCACTATGAGTTCCTAGTCACTCCTTTTGGACTCACCAACTCCCCAGCAACTTTCCAATATTGCATGAGCCACACCTTCATGGCTCAATTATGGAAGTATTTACTAGTATTTTTTGATGATATTTTAATTTACAGTAAAACTTGGGAGGAACATTTGAAACACTTGGATGAGGTATTGGTAATTCTAGAAGACCATTCGATTTACGTGAAAATGTCTGAGTGTGAGTTTGGTATGAAATAGATGTTGTCTCTAGGTCATATACTTAGCGTAGAAGGGGTACAGGTTCATATGGAAAATATTAGAGCTATCTTGGATTGGCCACACTGAAGAAAGCTACTAAAATGAAGGGATTTTTATGCCTTTACACATATTACAGGATGTATGTTAAGGGGTTCTCTAAATTTGTCGCACCACTCACCGATATAACAAATAAAGGGGCATTCAAATGGACATAATTGTCACAAAAAACCTCTGAGAAATTGAAAACAATCAAGATTTATTGTCCAGTTTTGGCACTACCATATTTCTCACATCCATTCATAGTGGAGTGTGATGCTTCAAGAGAAGGACTAAGGGTGATTCTGATGCAAAAGCATCACTCGATTGCATTTGAAAGAGGGAACCCTAAAGACTATGAACACCACTACTCCATATATGATAAGGAGATGCAGAGGGTATTTGGAGGGAAGCATGTTTAAAATCATGAGAGATCACAACAACCTCAAGTACTTCTTGCAGCAAAATCAATTAAATGAGCGGAAACAGAAATGGGTCACCAAGGTATGGGAATATTACTTTGAAATAGAGTATGTTAAGGGTAAGAACAATGTCATATTGGATGGCTTATCCAGATGACTGACCTCAATATCCCTCATGATTATATCCATGGATATCTTCTATTAGTAGAATATTCCCAAAAACAAAATTCTTGTGAGTTACTAGATGGAAGGTCAAGGATGATAAGTACAGGATCATTAGCGACATCATATATTAAAAGGTAGGATATAGCTCATCCTAGAATCTTATTTAAAGAGGAAGATCATATAGGCATCATATGACTAACCTTTATCAAGACATCGTGGGTTATTGAAGACTTACAGACATATCAGATAAAGGTTCTCATGGAAAGGCCTCAAGGAGGAGGCAATACAACATGTTTGGGAATGCAGTATTTTCCACCAAAATAAAATCGAACATACTCATCCGGAATGGTTTCTTCATCCATTACCGATACCAGATAAGAAATGGGAAATCATCTCGATGGACTTCATTAAAGGGTTACCCAAGGTACACAGACAATACTGCTTATATGTGGTAGTAGATCGATTGACCAAATTTTCTCACTTCTTTGCTATATCTTCCGACTACTCAACATCACAGGTAGCTGATTTATTTTTCAGATAGGTTTTAAGTGTTGATGTGATTGTAACTTCGAAATGTATTCACTTGTATTTCTTATTTATTGTAACCCGATGTTTATTCTGGGATGTAATTGAGTCATGTCATGCCCCGATGTTCCTATATGGAGGTTCTATAATGTAAACAAGTCATGTCAAGTCATTGTGGGTAACCCTCCTATTGATCAAGGGTTAAAGTCCCCACAGTTCTGGGGCACTAGGGTTATAGACTCACCTAGTGAAGTCGGACCTAGTTGGGTTTAGTCAAGTTAGGAATTAGTATAAATAGAGATATCACACACTCACTCACACTCAGTTGTAGCGCATAGCTGAGGAAGAGAAAGACACTGGGGCAAGGAAGAAAGAGGTTACTGCTGTCAAGAGATCATCTTACTGTTTTGGGGTTTTACTTTGGTGTTGATTCTATCTCTAAGGAATTTGTGGGGTTTTCTCCAATTATGGTTTCCCCGAGGAAAAACACTGTGTTCATTGTCTCCTGTATTTGATTGATGTGTTTGTTGTTCTCTCAGTTAAAGATCCTAATATTATGCTAGCTTAACGTTAAAAATCTAACATGGTATCAGAGCTAACCTAAGAAGAAGACACTGTGCAGCTGCGGGAACTAGGGATTCCTACTTTGTGGATATCTCTCCATATATTTTCAGCAAAATAAGATTGGAATAACTCTCCTCCCTAACACCCATCTTTATGTTGAAGCAAAATCCAATTCTGAGGTTTTTCAGTTTTGGTCCCGACACTACTGCTGGAAATTAGGGCTTTTCACAGAAGAAGAAATTTTTAGTGAGCTTAGTCCTAGATTGATATCCTCCTCAAAATTGAAGTTAGGGATCAAATTCAAAGCATTTGGTTGGACAGAACTTTGAAAAAGAAAAACCCTAATCTGCTCCTAAACCAGCACTGCAAGATTTCAGCTCCAAATCCAAATATGACATCTTGACCTGGTAAGATCTAAATATTTTGTATTTCCATTTGAGGTTCTCAGTTAAGATGTCTCATCATAGCAAGCTTGATGAAAATATTGAGGGAGCTGATAACTTCCGAGCCTAGAAGTATAGGATCTCCCTGGTCCTGGAAGAAAATGAGTTGGACTCCTATATTAGTGAGGAGGTTCTAGTTCTAGAGGGAGATGAGGCAAAGGCCTTACATAAGAAGAAGTTGGTTATGGAAAAGAGGATCATTGTTGATTCTATCAAGGATCACCTCATACCACAGGTGTCCTCCCTCAAGACACCTAAATCCATGTTTGATGCCCTAACAAAATTGTTTGAAGGGAAGAACATAAACTGGAAGATGACTCAAAGAAACCAACTGAAGAATGTAAAGATCTAGAATGCAGAGACCATCTAGTATTACTTTACAAGGGTCTCTCAGATCAAGGAATAGCTAGAAGCAGTAGATGAAGAAGTGGAAAATGTAGAGATTGTAATCACCACCTTGAATGGTCTCCCTAGATCATGGGACTCCTTTATTCAAGGAATTTGTGCCAGAAAGAAGTTAGTCAAGTTCAATAGACTACGAGAAGTATGCTCTCAAGAATAAGCTCGGATATCACCTTGAGAAGAGAATATGGGAAGTGAAGATCAAGCTCCCACAGTACATTCCAAGAAAACCAGAAGAAGTTCTCATCACTCCTATTAACCCAAAAATCCCTCACATAGCTCTCAATGGCCTACACCACCCAAGGACACCATACCACAACCTTCATATCACTCCATAAGACCCTCCATTGGACCCCCACAACTCCAAAATAGACTAAGGATGAAGAAAAAGGGCTAAAAACCCCAAAAAGGAGCCCAAAATAGCCCCCTAGGAGCTAAAGCCCTCAAAAAGGGGCTAAAACCCTAAAAGGGGCTAAAGTTAGGGCAGAAGGGGCTAAAGGCCCAAAAAAGGGGCTAAAGCCTTGACCAAGGGCTTAAAACCCTAAAACCCCTTGGAAAAGCTATAAAAGGAGGGTGGGGGGTCACTCTCAAAACACTTCTCCCTTGCCTATTGTTATGCTGCCCTTGGATGCTTTGAGACCTTTGCCTCTCAAGCCACCCACACTCCCTCTCCTCCACATCCATTCCCATTTGAGCCATTACTCCCCCAACCAAGAGAGAGAGGCTTCCAGGAGCTAGGGCATGGTGGCCCATTACCCACTAAGAGAAGGTATATTTGCATTTTTGTGTTTGCTTCTTAGCTATTTAGATTGCTTTGACTTCTAACCATTGTTTCTTGCAAGTTTTATTTAACATTGTTTACAGGTTTCTCCATTGTAGCTTAGGTTTGTTTTGCAGGGTTTAAGGAGGTAGAACCCTAACCGGTTTTTTGCAGAGGGGTTCACAAAGGTTCCACTTCTTCTTTCTAATCTTGCTTATGATTTAGTTTAGTTCTGGTTTCTGTCACTAGATTAGCTTAGTTTAATTTACTGTTCTGTTTACTTGCATTTCCATTTGGTTTTCCTATTTTCCAATAGTAGGAACCTACCCTTGTTCCCTATAGGCACAAGGGAGTCATTCCTGCTACTGTAGTGAGGAGAAATCATCACTACAGCTTTGGCGACCATACCAGGTCAATCCCACAGGATCCTTGGTCCAAAATTTTCATTTTTAAGTTTTTAAAATGTTTGCCCTACTTTTTCAGGAATCTTATGTTAAATATGTCTTAAATCCTATTTATTTCCTATTTTAACCACTGCCGAAGCCTCTACTAGGCCAAACCAAGTTAAACTAACCCCAGTACCAGTTACTGTTGGCCAGATCTAACTCTGTCTCACCAAAAAATCCCATTCTGGAGTAGGGCGCTCTTATCGAGGCAAAAGGTGAGACTGGGGCACTCTTAATGAGCAAATAGGTGCACCCAGGGTGCACTTAATCCCCCGATAAGCGCGACTTTAGCCCAAAAACTTAGGTTGTAGCTGTTTTTGCATTCTGTGCGACCCCCTCGCTCATTTCTAAAAAAATCTCGCGGCCCCCTCGCTAGATTCGATCAGAAATGTGCGGCCTATCACACAAAAGTTAAATTTAAGATTAATAGATAATAATTTTCAGTTTCAGAGGACTGTTAGTGTGGCCCAACTACCTCTGTCCACCATTGCAAGTCATTTTCAGTTTCAGTTTGTATTTTTTGCAAATAATTTCATAAACAATGTGTAAATGTTAAATGAACCATTAAGGATTAATAAAATGAACTAGTCTAACTAAAAATAACTTTAAAATAACCATATTGCTTCCCTCTTCCTCCTCTACCCAGTCATCACCCTCTGGGGTATTCTGGGATACAACGAAGGGAAAGCTTGTATAGATCTAGGCTCTCCATGATATTTTTCCCAAACCACTAAAACTAGGTGACCTGGAAGGTAGAGGGGGTAGAGAAGGAGGGATTCTCAAGGTGCTAAGCGTCCTCCCTGTTGACCAACCTAGCATCTGGGAGGTGACCTGAGGATCTACGAATGGGCTTAGTCCCATTATGTTGAGATCCCAACACCTTCTCTTGGTTGAAGAAGAATATTATTGTAAGGTAGACATCTAGTTAGGCCAGCAAAAATTCAGGGTTAATCATTGTACTTGCTTACAAATTTCTGTTTATGCTTGCATACAAAACCATGACATGAAATCTACCATGATGAATTCATAAACCATATTGCAGCAACCAAATACCAAATACTAAGTTCAATCAATTCTGCAGTCTTTGAGGACATAAGTCCTTGACTGCTTCAACTATGGGAAGTACTTGGGCTTTTCCCAGAAACTCATTGTGAGGAGTACCACAAGAACCCCAAAGTAGTTGGCCACTGAGAGGAATTGCCAAGTGAAACGGGAAACAACCCCTTTCGATTCAGTAGAAGCACCTGTGAGGAACAAGCCAAGCGCTGTCTTTTGGAAGTCTTGGTGGCTGAGAGACCACCTTTAGCCAATAGGAAGCTATTGAAACCAGGGTCCAAATCTCATTCCCACCAAGTTTTAGACATAAATATAACACAATTGATCCTCCACGATCTTCCTCACGCTTGAGAGGCGAACCACCACCATTTGGAACACTCAATTGACACCATCGAAGCCGCTCTCAACGATATCCCACACCATCATAGGGGCACACAGCCTCTGATTCTGATTCAGACCCATATCAGTCTGAAGCAGACCTCCATACTGCACCATCAAGCCCCTTGGCTAGTGCAAATCCGGATCCATTTTCCGGCCTAACCTTAGCAAGTGAACCCATGTCCACATCACAACCTATCACCCACAACTTGGCAAGTGGCCCAAGCACAGTCATGCAGACTGTCATTAGCCAACTACCACCACCCATAGTGACCAGCCAAGCTGGCCCAGTGGTAACACATGGGGGTAGTGGCCCCTCCACACACACTACCCCTCCTGCCACACAGGGGGGCGGTGCACCATCCACCTACATTACCCCTACTCTCATACATGGGAGCAATGCCCATGCCACCCATACCACCCCCCACACAGCACTTGGGGGCATTTTCCCATTTGCAATGGTACCACCGCAAGCACCCCCAGCCACGCAAATGCATTATGCACCTGCAAACCCCACCACCATCTCAGCCCCATCCCACATCAACTTGGAGTCAAATATACCCTTCATGGCTTGGCTGAACTTGCCTAATTTGGCTAGATTAACAAATGACCCCATCCACCACCAAGCTTTCTGGCCACCCACGCCAACTAAGCTGCCATCAGACATCCCAAAGTTTGAAGGCAAAGCAGGGGAATGTCCCCAAAACCACATAATGACATTCCATCTATGGTGCTCATCCAACAGCATTGTAGATGAGTCCATCAGGCTGAGGCTATTCCAACGCACCCTTACAGGTGCCGCAGCCAAATGGTACATCGAGCTACCACACGCAAAGTACCCCAACTTCAACTCCCTAGCCTTCATGATCCTACAGTATTTCCAACTCCCTGTCAGATATGACGAGGGGGTGGAGATCCTGCTATCCTGTCGTCAAAGCACTGCCACTCACATAACTGACCATATCCATGAGTGGCGGTGACACCATAGCTTATGTGAAATCCAACTAGAGGACAGGTTCTTCTTGGATTGGTTCCTTGATACTTTGCTCCCACCCATCGCAAAGGACGTCACATATGAACATCCCCAATATGAAGAAGAGGCCATACTGACAGCCTAGCAATTTGACTTGATCTACTCTTAGTCTGGATAGCTATACAATGTCATTCTAGACGCTCCCCGTCTGAGTACCTCCTACCGCGACACATCGGAGGCATCCTATGCTATAGACGGCATCATAGGGTCAGTCTCTCAATAGCCACAGCCTCAACTGACACCACTTACCATCACACCACAACCAAGCAACACTACTAATGTTTCTTACCAAAACCAAGCTCTAGACTATGCTAGAATGATGTCCCAATATAGAGCGATGACTTCCTATGCACAACCTGCACCACCGTAGCAGGCTCAGGCCATGGCTTGGCCAATAGAACAGTATGTGGGGAAAATGCCCACATTTGTGGCACCACCACCCCCACAAATATATTATGTACCACCAATGGAACTGGTTCAAGCCCTCGCCCTTGCTCCACCCACTTCGTTGGGACAAGTTTTCGGACAGCAAAACCGTCCCAACCAGCCTACCCCCAACAATCAACAAGGGAAAGCTAGAAATAACCAGCCCTGCAACCAAGGAAATAAAGACCCACAAGGAGGCTGTCAACAGCCAAAACCTCCCAACAATGCCGCGGCAAACCAGCCATCCCAAAACCCCCCACAATAGAATGCACCAAGACGCAACGCTCTATTGTGCACAAACCAACCATGTACACTCTATGAGATCTATGGGCACTACACATTCGAGTGTCCCCTCATGGGGCATGCCAAGCAAGCCATTCAGAACGAGGTCCAACAAGCTACCAATGCTACAAACCAAGCACAACCCAACCCGGCACCACAAGGAACTCCCCCCATGGTGCTTTAAAACCCATTTCCAATCCAAGGATATGTGGGCTCATCTCCAATCCATACAATTTCCTTCCTCTTTCCCCCACCTAGTGTCATGAGCAAGCTGGTCATGGACACCTTGAGCCTACCCAACTTTACGTTGGGGATCTCGGTGTGGTATCTTGATCCACCCGCTCAACCAGCAATGCCCCAGGTTGTGTTAACCCCGATGCAACCTATTGCAGTTGAGTCTCACCCTCCACGCGGTCCGCACAAGCCAACCACCGCACTCGCACCTGCACCACCCCAACCCAAAATGGCTAGGGGTAAAAACACCAAAGCCACTGTAGAACCATGACAAGTTACACTTTGTGCTGTCTACGAACAACAAGGCCATCCAACTTAGAATTTCCCTGAAATCCCAGTGATCCGTGCACATCTAGATGCCATGGATACAAACAAAAACATCCCCGTGGTTGAACTCCCAACCACGCCAGTAGTCAGGAATAAGGCATTGAGGAAAAACCATGCTTGTGCCCTTTGTGGCTTATATGGACATTACTCCCACCATTGTTAAGACCTACCCAAATTTTGAATGGCTCTCACTGACCTTCGTCACCATTCCCTTGAGTCTGAGATCACCTTGATCGAAGAATTTCACCCACCACTGCCTTCTTCAGACACCATGTCCATTTACATGATGTCTAGTTCCACCAACCCGCTCATCTCCTCCTCCATCGATGGCCCATCATACCTTTCACTTCGTTGCTTCAAAAACGATGAGGATATACTTGAAGCTCTGACCACCTAGGAATACCCATGGGATGACATGCACCATCGCTCATTCTTCCTCCCGGAAGAACTTGTGTCGCAGTCTGACCAGTTTTCCATGGAGACCAAAGATTTCATCCATGGGAAGGTTGACTGGTTCAAGAACCCAATCCCAACACTTGATGCCTTCAAAGAAGTGAACATGGTGAACATTTCTCCAACAATTAAAATCGACATCTCAACCAAATCTGAGATCGTTGAGGAAATCATGCTGGGGGCATCTTGCTCCCCAGAAGAGGTCGATGCCTACACAGCTCTCTTCCAAGAATTCCATGACATCTTCGCCTGGTCATACACTGAAATTCCCATCTTAGATCCATCCATTATGGAGCACCACATTGACACATGGCCTGATGTGGCACCCATACGCCAAAAGCAATGGCCCATCCACCCATCCAAAGTGGCTATAGTGAAAGACGAGATAGAGAAGGTGCACACAACCAGCTTCATTTATCCCATTGCATACACAACTTGGGTTTCTAATCCTATTCCCATGAATAAAAAATAGGGTACCATTCATGTTTGCAAAGAATTCCACGATCTCAATGGGGCATGTCCCAAAGACAACTTCCCCACACCGTTCATTGACCATATCATCGATGCATGCGCCGGACATGAAGCCTTTTCTTTCATGGATGGTTTTTCTGGATACAACCAAATCCAAATCCATAAAAAAGACCGTTACAAGACAGCGTTCACAACCCCATGGGGCACATTCACATACCGAGTTATGCCCTTTGGCCTCAAAAATGCTAGATCCACCTTCCAGCGTGCCATGACACACTGCTTCCGTGATCTCATTCACATCATGTTGGTTTGTTTCGACAACCTCATCGCGCGGTCGCAAAACCACACAACGACTTGCAACAAGTCCTCATGAGATGTCACTAGTGCAGAATCTGCTTGGACCCATCCAAGTGTGTTTTCTATGTCCCCAGGGGCCGTCTCTAAGGATTCATCGTTTCACACAAAGGAATGAACGCTGATCCTGGGAAAGTCCAAATGACATCCCCCCTAACGTCACCCCTTTGAGTGACAGCGTTCTAAATTGTATTATTTAAGGAATCTGTGCCAGAAAGAAGTTAGTCAAGTTCAGTAGACTATCGGAAGAATTCTCTCAAGAAGAAGCTCGGATAGCAGCTCGAGAAGAGAAGATGGGAAGAGAATATCAAGCTCTCATAGTACACTCCAAGAAAACTAGAAGAAGTTCTCATCACTCCAGAGGTAAGAAATTTCACTATAAATATAACATTAGAAAGGACCTATCTAAACTAAGATGTTATACATGTGATGAAAGAGGACACTTTGCAAAAGACTGTCCTAGAAACAAGGTTAACTCTCATAAGAAGAAGGGAAACAAGAGAAGACATCATGCTCATGCTGCAGAGGATGATGCAATAAGAGAACCATATATGAAAGTGAAGACTCTTCCAGTGATGAAGAATATGTTTTGATTTCCACTCTTATGGGAAACATTACTCATGGAAGCAATGATTGGCTTATAGACAATGGGTCTTCCAAGCATATGATAGAATTCAAGGAATCCTTTGTGAAACTTTCAGGACATGAATCACCTCACAAGGTGAAGCTAGGAGATGACTACCAGTATCCAATAAAAGGTAGTGGGGAATCCTCCTACAAGCTAGACTCTAGAAAGTCTATGACAATGAAGGAAGTATTGTTTGTACAAAGACTAAAGAAGAACCTTCTCTCCATGTCTGAATTAGATGCAAAAGGAATGAGGGTTGCATTTATAGATGGTCTAGTCATCATGTGGCCAAAAGGGAAGACTGTTGATGATGTAGTAGTGATTGGAGTACAAGAAGGAGGATTGTACAAATTGAAGGGCCATCAAGAACAAGCCTTGGTCCATGACACAGTAGAGCCAAATGAACTTTGGCATAGAAGGCTTGCACATGTGCATTACAGAGCACTACCAATTTCAAGCAAAGTTGTTGAAGGTCTTCCATAAATTCAAGCAAAACATGATGGGGTCTACAAAGGATGTGCAAAAGGAAAGAACACAAACAAGACATTTCCAAGTAGCGAGAGCAAAGCAAAAAGAATCTTGGAAATCATCCACTCCGATGTATGCGGACCAATGTCATCAATCTCACTAAGCAGGTATGTGTATTATGTTTCTTTTATAGATGAATTTTCCAAGAAGACATGGATTTACTTCATGAAGAACAAAGATGAAGTTTACAGCAAGTTCAAAGAATTCAAAGCCTTGATTGAGAATCACAAAGAAAAGAAGATCAAGAACTTTCGATCAGATAATGGCGAAGAATTCACATCAAATGAATTCAAAGACTTATGCAAAGAATCGGGGATTAAGAGCGAGTTGTCCACCCCATATAATCCACAACAGAATGGGATTGTAGAAAGGAAGAATAGAACCATCATGGAAGCTGCAAGAGAAATGCTTCATGATCAAGATCTTCCTATGCACCTATGGGCAGAAGCTGCCATAACAGTGGTGTATGTACAGAACCGTACTCCACACAGAGTACTCAAGAAAAAGACTTCGAAAGAAGTATTCTCTGGAAAGAAACCAGAAGTCGGCCATCTCAGAATATTTGGCTATTCGGTGTACATACATATTCCAAAAGAGAAAAGGACAAAATTAGATCCTTCAGGAAAGAAGGGTATATTTTTGGGATACTCTGAAAGCTCGAAGGCTTTCAAAATATACTTCCTAGGATTCAAGAATATTAACATCAGTAGGGATGTGACATTTGATGAAGACACAGATTACAACAAATCCAGAAAGAAACCTACTGAAGAACCTAAAGAAGAAAGAGCACCCATAATTCATGATACAACCATGAATGAAAAAGTTCAAGAAGAAGATTGAGAATTTGAAGAACCTCAAGAACCTGTAGATCCACCTCAAGAAAAGAATCCTCATAAGAGGAAACTTGCTTGGGTACAGGAAGCTATCCAAGGTGTGAAAAGATATGGGGCTCCAGAAGAGAATCATAGAGAAAGAAAGAGGACCAGATCCTGCTCCGGATATGTAGCACTACTATGTGATTTCATCGATAAAGAACCTTCCAATTATGAAGAAGCAACAGAACAAAAAGAATGGAAGGATGCTATGATCGAAGAGTATCAATCGATCATGAAGAATAATGTTTGGGATGTTTTCCCAAGACCAGAAGGGAAGTCATTATAACTTCCAAATGGATCTACAAGATCAAACATGTTGCAGATGGTAGCATAGAGAAATATAAGGCGAGATTCGTGGCTCGTGGTTTCTCACAGAAAGAAGGAATAGACTATGAAGAAAACTTTGCACCTGTAGCCAGATACACTTCCATCATATCAGTACTTGCTCTGGCTACAGTGATGAAATGGAAGATACACCAAATGGATGTCAAGACTGCTTTCTTGAATGGTGTAGTGGAAGAGGAAGTGTATGTAGAACAAGCACTTGGTTTTGAGACACATGGTAGGGAGTCTCATGTGTGCAGATTAAAGAAAGCCCTGTATGGTTTAAAACAAGCACCCAGGACTTGGTACGGTAGGATCGATAGCTTTCTATCCAGTTTGGGTTTTACTAAGAGTAAAGCAGATTCCAACCTTTACTACAAGGTTGAAGATGGAAACCCAGTGATACTCCTACTGTATGTATATGATCTGTTTGTAACAGGTATGGATGGGTTGATTGCTGATACGAAGAGGAAGCTTGCTGCCAAGTTCAAAATGAAGGACTTGGGTATGATGCATTATTTTCTAGGCATGGAGGTGTGGTAGAATGCAGATGGAATTTCCCTAGGTCAAGGGAAACATATAGTAGAGATCCTGAAGAGGTTTGGGATGATGGACTGCAAGGCTATGGCCACACCTATGGCATTAAACCTAAAGCTATTGAGTGATGCTTCATCAGAGATGGTTGATGCTACGATGTATTATCAGATGATTGGATCCTTGATGTACCTGATGAACACGAGACCAAATATTTTCTTTGCTGTGAACACCTTGAGCTAGTTCCTGACAGATCTGAGACATGTTCACTTGATTGTTGCAAAGCATATTTCTAGGTACCTGAAGGGTACAGTTGATTATGGTCTCAAGTATGAGGTGAGTCAGAAGATTAACCTGGAGGGTTATGTTGATTCAGATTGGGTAGGCAGTGCCATCAATAGGAAGAGCACTTTAGGGTGTTGCTTCAGTATGGGATCGAGTATGATCTCTTGGTTTAGCAGGAAGCAATCCTGTGTGGCACTGAGTATAGCTGAAGTAGAGTATGTCACATCTTGTTCAGCTAGTTGTGAGGTAGTATGGCTGAGAAATCTACTTTCTAATATATTTGATCTCCAGTTGGATGCTACTTGTATACATTGTGACAACCAGAGTTGTGTGAAGTTGTCAGAGAACCTGGTGTTCCATGACAAGTTGAAGCATATGGAGATCAAGTATCACTATATCAGGGATATGGTGCATAGGGGAGTCATGAAGCTCCAGTATGATGTGATGAATGAAAAGATAGCTGATGTGTTGATGAAGCCATTAGCTAGAGTGAAGTTTGAGTACTTCAGGGAGAAGCTTGGTGTTCTCTAGATCGAGGTTCCTTCCAAGGGAAAGTGATGAGTCCATGAACCATTCTAACATGGTTATAGGATCGGTTCCTTCCATGGTCATATGTAAGGGCTGAGCAATTCTGTCATGGTGAGAGGATTGGTTCCTTCCATGTCAGATATGAGTGCTGAGCCATTTTGATATGACTGTAGGATTGGTTCCTACATGATCAGATATAAGGGTTATTTTCATTCTTGGAATGGAGGTGCCTAGTCAGTTACCAGGAATACTTGGTCTAGGACTGAGGGCCATTCTGATATGACTGTAGGATGTGTTCCTACATGATCAGATGTGATTGAGGGATGTGTTCCCACTTGATCAGATATAAGGGTTTTTTCCATTCTCTTGAAGAATGGAGGCACCTGGTCAGTTACATGGAACCCTCAACCTGGGGTTCAGAGCCTTTCCATCATGGTTGCAAGATGTGTTCTCGTATGGGTGGATGTAAGTGCAGAGCCCTTCCATCATGGTTGCAGGATGTGTTCCCGCATGGGTGGATGTAAGTGCAGAGCCCTTCCATCATGGTTTCAGGATGTGTTCTCGCATGGGTGGATGTAAGTGCAGAGCCCTTCCATCATGGTTGCAGGATGTGTTCCTGCATGGGTGGATGTAACTGAAGAGCCCTTTCATCATGGTTGCAGGATGTGTTCCCACATGGGTGGATGTAAGTGCAGATCCCTTCCATCATGGTTGCGGGATGTGTTCCCACATGGGTGGATGTAAGTGAAAATCCCTTCCATCATGGTTGCAGGATGTGTTCCCGCATGGGTGGAAGTGCAGAGCCTTTTTAGCATGGTTGCAAGATGTGTTCCAGCATGGCTAAATGTGAGTGCTGGGCCTTTCTGATGTGATTATAGGATTGGTTCCTACATGGTCATATGTGAGTGTTGGGCGTGCCTTTCTAACATGGTGTTGGATGTGTTCCTCTCATGGTCAGATGTAAGTGCTGGGCGGGCCATTCTGACTTGGTGTCAGATATAATGGCTGAAGAAGACCTACATGGAGGCTAGGCCTACAACCAACATGAAAAAGGGCTAGCTCTGTAGAACTTCTAGTGACGAGAAGAATCATGAGATAGCACCCGTGATGATCTAGTGATGATGATCCAGCAGTGATGATCCAGATCGAGTGATGATCCAAATCCAGTGATGATGCCCAGTGATGATCCAGATCGAGTGATGATGATCCAGATCTAGTGATGATCTAGATCCGAAGATGAAGATGACTTGAAGATGAAGATGACTTGAATATGAAGATGACTTGAAGATGTAGATGACAAGAGGATCCATAGAAGAAGACCAGTGATGAAAATTGTGTCGAGAGAATACCTTCCTAGTTAAGAGGGAGTGTTGATGTAATTGTAACTTCAGAATGTATTCACTTGTATTTCTTATATATTGTAACCTGATGTTTATTCCAGTATGTACTTGATTCATGCCATGCCTTGATGTTCCTATCAGGAGGTTCTATAATGTAAACAAGTCATGTCAAGTCATTGTGGGAAACCCTCCTATTGATCAATGGTTAAAGTCCCCACAGTTTCGGTGCACTAGGGTTATTAGAATCACCTAGTGAAGCTGGCCCTAGTTTGGTTTAGTTAAGTCAGGAATTAGTATAAATAGAGAGCTAGCCTCTCTATTTATCACACACTCACTCACACTCGATTGTAGCACATAGCTGAGGAAGAGAAAGACACTGGGGAAAGGAAGAAATAGGTTACTGTTGTCGGGAGATCATCTTACTGTTTTGGGGTTTTACTTTGGTGCTAATTCTATCTCTAAGAAAGTTGCAGGGTTTTCTCCATTTATGGTTTCCCCGAGGAAAAACACTGTGTTCATTGTCTCTTGTCCTTGATTGATGTGCTTGTTGTTATCTCAATTAAAGATCCTAATGTTATGCTAGCTTAATGTTAAAAATATAACATTAAGACTCCATGGGCTACCCAAAACCATTGTCAGTGACCGTGACAGTAAATTCACCAGTTCTTTTTGGAAGGATATTTTCATATTGGTAGTGACAGAACTTGCTACAAGCACCAATTATCATCCTCCGAGTAATGGGAATATAGCGATTGTCAACAAGTGGATTGAGGGGTATCTGAGAAACTATGTAGTAGGGAAACATAGGACATGGGTTAAATGGCTACACATAGGAGATTATTGCTACAATAATACCCACCACCTATCTATTAAAATGACACCTTTGAAGGCTCTATATGGTTATGAGGAACTAAATTTTGCAGACTTAGATTTTGGAGACATTAGGGAACCAAAGGCCAAATATTTAGTACAGGACAATCAAGATATTCTCAAGGTCCTGAAGGAGAATCTACAGGTAGCTCAAAATCAACATAATCTATATGTAGATAGCCAAGAATTGAGAGGATTTTGAGGTAGGAGATTTGGTATATTTATGTCTTCCTCTTTCTTGATAGGCTCATTCCATGTCATAGAGCGATTATCGGCTTCTAGTTTACTTATCTAGGGTAGTTATCAACATGTCAGTGAGGAAAGGGGCATGATCACCAAGGAGGCAAAAGAATTCACTAGGGAACTTAGAGGAGGCCAAATCTCTACATGTGGCATTCCATCTCTTTGGCATGTGAAGACCAACATTCCTACAAATTTTTAGAAGCATCTCACCATCCCTTCATCAAAATCATCACCTTCTTCCTGAGGAGGGAACGTGTGTGCAGTTGGGCGTCAACATCAGAGGAGGAGCACCACCATCCAACTCTCGTGCATGCATCATTTTTCTAGAAGACTTGTAACATTTTATCAGTGGTAAGTGTTTACCTTCTTCCTGCAAATATTTTCTTTAGTTCAGCTATAATTTAGGTCCACTGGAACAACACCTTTGATGCACCTTTAAGTTCAGGTTTTTTGCAAGACTTGATTGTACAAGCAATCCCTTGCATAGTAAAATAGTAGAATATGAGTATTTGGGATATTACAGTGGTATCAAAGCATGTTTATTTCTAGTTGTGGGCTTCAACATGAGAATTAAATGAATACATAATAACACACTTTTGTAACCTATACGAGAAGGAAGAGTAGGTACACTGAGGAGCATGAATTTGAAGATATCCAGTTAGAAGATACCAACTCAAACGTGGACCCAATAGGTATACACTCTCACAGAGGGAAAGGAACATGAGAAAAGGAATATAGGTTGGAATTTCATATCTTGGTGAGTGCATTGAATGACCTAGCTAAGGGAAACAAGGAATTATTGCATGCAATAAATAGATTGGCTCTAAAGCCAGAACTGGGTCATAGCGGTATACCTCTTTCACCTGTAGATAGAGGTTCCACCAGTAGTAGTGGGAAGAATGATTACACTAACATGCAAAACACACCCCATATATATAATAAACCTTCAAGAATACCTACTATGCCTCATTTCCAGGAAGATGCAGTAGCATGAGTAGTCATGCCAATAGAACCTAGTGAACCATTTGGAGCTTACTTATAGGAGTACAGGGATTTCGTAGATGAGTTCCGTGTAGAAATGTCATTCTCAGACTTCTGCAATATGAAAATAAGGAACTAACCAAGAAACATTAAAAGAGGATTTTCCCAGAATTATGAGTTGCATAAAACCTTGAGCAGATTGACCATCCCTAACTTTGATGGGACTCAAATACGTTAAGTGAGGATATGGGTCTAGAAGTTGGATACTTAATTCCAACTCAACGTTATGAAAGAGACATATGTCATTCAATTGGATACTTTACATCTAGACTGAGAGGATCATGAGTGGTGATACCATCGGCTAGTGACATTGGGTCACAACACCATTAGTTCCTACAGTGAATTCACACAGAGGCTCATGGAGCAGTTTGACAGAAAGGACCCAGAGATACACTTTAGAGAGTTAGCTCAAATCAAACAGGTAGGTAGTGTCAAGGCCTTCATCTAATAATTTCATAGAATTGATTTTATGGTAACAGATGTCTCGAAGAGAAGATTTATTATGTTGTTTTCATAGGCCTTGACCTCCTATGGAGAATTTTAGTTGGTTGGATATGTTGTAAGTGTTTATTTTAAGGATACAATATTGATTAAGGATTGTGAGGGAGGTATTTCACAATTCTCTTCTTTTTTTATTCTCCAAGATCACAAGTAATGGGAGATGAATAGCATAAGTGGATTCAAAGAGAGTTTAGGTCCCTTGGTGTGTGTCAGTGATGAAAACACATGTGATATAAGAAAATTGATAGTTGCAACTAACTAAATATATTTATGTAAAATGAAAATGTATATTTAACTTCAAATATAAAATATGCTAATGGTGCTTGCAAACAAAATACTAATGAAATAAAAGTGTGTAATGGTGGTATTTCACACTTATCCCCCTTCTCTAATTCACCAAGATCACACGAAGTGTAAGGTGAAGAGAATACTTTGGGAGATTAGAGTCTTTAGGTCCTTTCTTATGTGCAAAAGTGGAGTTACACTAATTTGTCTAAAATATGAAAGATAAGCAAAGACATAAAAATCTTTTAAATACTAGTGACCACAATGAGACCCATTAAAAGCGTTAAAGTTGGTTACATGAGTAGTTTTTGAGGGAAGACCCGTTTACTTCCTAATATTGGTATAAGTGGACTAATTACTAAATAAAAACACAACTAGTGCATTTTTTTAATTCAAGTTCATTACTGAGCAATTGTTGGGGCTGCAATATTGTGCAAAAGACATAAATCCAAAGAAAAAGAGATATTAGTGAGCAAAATACAGAGGCAAGAATGAAACAACACAAAAAAAGAAGGCACAGAAGCACATTAGTGTGATTACAACACAACCACGCCACACACGCAGTGAAAAAATTACCGTTCAGGAAAGGATATGCGAAAATGCACTAATGACGCGACTGTTGAAGGAAAATCTATGTAGGTAATGCACCTGGGGTGTCGATATCCACGCTACTATGTAAACAACAATTAAAACTAAAAGTTGGACAAATTTTGGGAATGAAGGGTATGCACCTCTTCTCCTACATAAATAAATATCCTAGAAATATCTATTCAACAAATATAAACCTAGTTAAGAAGAAATGAACAAAAATTGAGTGGAGTCACCATAAAGACTGTTGTGGGAAATTACACACAAATGTGTGTAACCTTTCCCACTTTTGGTGAAATCCTTTGAGGTTGTTAACAAGACCCAGTATTGTGTTATTAAAATAAAATTTAATTACTCCAAAATGATCCTGCAAGATCTTGTTAGTGAAATAAAACAAAATAAGAACAAAAATAACTTGAAATAAACAAAGGGAATGAGGAAATGAAAACCACAACAAGAATCCAATGCTAGAACCAATTTAGATTACCTAATGGTCAAAAAAATACATGTAGA
The DNA here is from genome assembly GCA_001517045.1 of Pseudotsuga menziesii. Classification (NCBI taxonomy): domain Eukaryota; kingdom Viridiplantae; phylum Streptophyta; class Pinopsida; order Pinales; family Pinaceae; genus Pseudotsuga; species Pseudotsuga menziesii. The sequence continues at coordinate 374,987 of LPNX011103719.1, forward strand.
TTCACCCAAGAGTGTGGGATTCAATGTAAGGCAACAATTTCCCTTACGAATATTCTTTTTGTACACATTAAATGATAAAAATCTTGAATAACAATGGAGAGAAAAATTTCCCCTTGAAGGAAGGAGGAAAGGGCTCTATTAGACGGGGGGGAGAGGTGATCTATGAATAAGCCTGAAAAAAATTATAGCAGCATAAACTTGACCTAATTTTCTCTACTGAGATGAATGCCCATGGCCTCCATTTATAGGAAAATAGGTATACAAGAAACAACTAGATCCAAGTGTGAAACACATTTCCTCATGAACTAGCTCTAAGGATCACAAAAGGGAATATTCAATTCTCCCTGAGACCAGTTTGATTTTTTGTTGGTGAGGATCCTTCACAACACTTCAATGTGTAGCATGTAATTGCAATCCCTCTATTTTGACAGTCACATAGATACCAAATGGAAATCCCTGCTAGGATAGCATGGGAACAGAACTTATATCGTGTTCTATAGCATAAGCAAATATATATTTATCCACACTACTTCTTATTTTTATTGTTCTTTGGTAGTATTGCACTCATATTGATGTACATGGTATACCATGTACATACAGGGTATACCCTCTCTATGCTCATTAGCCATCCTCCTATGCCCTCCTTGCCTATAGTAATAGGGGTATACCTTGTGTATGAAACACCCTATACCCATGCTATCCTCATAGAATCCTACCATACAACATGGGACCATTACCATGCATCCTATGGAAACAATGATACCAGTAGTAGGGGGATACCTTGAGTATGAAACTACCCATTCTAGAGGGGTGGTGCCCCAATATTCTATTGGGTCCCACTAGGGTAGGGGCCTTGGGGATTTTTTTTAGATCTAATAAGGATGTCTTCATTGGGATGCATGCTATATTTTGATGACACCTTACTTTAAGAATGGATAAAATGTCACATGTGTGTTAAATTTAAGTGTTAACAGTTTCTAAGAATTTAGATCACCCACCTTAGTTCCATCCCATGCTATGCTAAAAGAATTTTATGGACCTTTTTTCCCTCCTCGCAGAATTATCTTGGCCTACGTAATTGAATTGGGAGGTAAAACAGTTAGAGTTGGTGTTAAAGTAGTAGGCATGCCCATATATTACAATTGTTCTATTGGGACTTAATTGGATACATGATATGATGAATATAGTATATTGAGTGTTCCTAGTGAATCAATTCCATGACCAGGAAAATATTATTATGATCAACCCATTAGATTATTATAATTCTAAAACTATTATCAAATATGATGTTCCTTTCATCAATGATGCACTAAAGTTGGTTCAAGACATTAGGGTAGGATTGTTAAAAAATTCCTCCCTCATGTGAAATTTTATGATCCTGCCACTAATACCCATCCCACAATAAGATCCAATATTTACCATAACATTGTAGGATTTCTTCCCATTATTAGTTTTTCCCAAACCCATTCTAGTATATTACTCACCTTTATTGCAAGCAATATCGACGGAATTCTTAATTCTGGAAAATGATGACAAAGTAATTCCCAATTATGTAGAATGTGGTACCATGGAGAATAACTTTCCCTTATTTGTTGTATAAGTTTCATATCAATATATTCAAATGGATCAAGTAGATTTAGATCAAACTCTTCCCTTAGAGGAGTAATATGATCTAGTTACTTTTCCCATTTGGATTGTGAGATCCCTTATCTCACATGGCTTCTTGGATGGAATTTTATCATCATATTAATTTATCCTCGAAGTTATGAGCATTTGGTTACACCCACCTAAGGACATATTTTGTGGGGCCAATGGGAGAATGTGACTTGGTTTAGCTATACACAAGTATTGGAGCATTATTTGCTCGTTCCTTGATCTTATCAGGTGTATTTGGAATATTTCATATAGGTTTAGGTTATCCCTTTATTATTATGCATTTGAACCTTTCATAACCCAAATTTCCCCTAGGGTCAAACATGTTGGAAATTGGTGCATCAACCCATCATATTTTCATTTTCCATCGTTCTAGCAAAATATCGTACTAAATATGGGACACTATAGTCAACACCCTATTGGCATTTTGGTTTACATGGTGAATTTTTCTCATTTTCCTAGAATCCCTATTACGACCATCATGACTTGTAGTTTGATACCACATACTTCTCTCTTATACATTTATGACAATTTCCTAACATGATCCCTAATTTTTTTGGTTTACATAAAAATTTGTTAAATTACCTACTTGAGCATTTGTTCCAGCTTCTTTGGTTTTTAATGATTATGTTGTTTATTTTCCTTTTTAGTCAATTGTTTCTACATGATTCTTGTAAATAGTTGCTTTTGTTTAAAAGACCTCAACCCATGGAGGGAACATCCACAAGAGTGTACATAACTAGATCATTCATATTTGTAATTTTATCTTTTCCTTGGTGTGAACTATGCCCTTGGAATGTAGGAGCACTCCCTTGAGACACTCATCTCCTCCATTTTATAATATCGTTCATTGTTATTTTTCATTCTTACAAATGAAAAAGGTATTAAAATTTTAAAAATCCAAAAAACTCAAAAAAAGGGACCATTGAATCAATTCATAATCCATCCTATAAAGAGTGGCAACAATTAGTCCTTGTCGACCTTCAACATGGAACATATTTTAGCATCAGTTATGAGTAAATTATTCACATTTTCCTTAGGAAATTGTACCAGTAATTTGAACATAACGCCATTGATGGGTTATCCTTCCCATCAACTATGGGTATGTCATCAATGCATCTGGCATTAACGGATTTAGTAAAGTTTGGTTACTCAAGTCTCATGTTTCCAAGTGTCACTATGAATCATGTCATGTATTCAAGGGAATTAAAAACAATATATGGAATTGATCAAGTATTCATGGTCCCAATCATGTCATTTGTCCTAGTGTTAGTATAGAGTGTTGGATCCCTTATCTCTGGGTGATTCCATGAAGGTGGGTAACACTTTTTATCCAAATTTGGCGATGAAAGCCTGATTTTTTAATCATGTGCTAGATAGAAGCCCTCAAAATGCATATATTCCATGTGAATTTTGACTTGTAGTAAAAAATAAAATTGTAGAATATTATGTTGGTTTCCCAATGATATTTTTTTAAAATATTGCGATGCCATTTAATGTATGAAATTTCGCATTTAATGAATTGTGTGACCTTAAAAAATTGAAGTCAATAAGTGGCTCGTGTCCCACCCCAATAATTCAATATTACATTAATATATATATATATATATATATATATATATATATATATATATGAGCATGATCTACGCAAAATGCACTATTGTCTACGTACTTTTTTGTTAATTTATTTCACAATATATAATTATTTATTATTTTTCAAAAGTGACCACATCTAATTTCAGCATCATTTTATACACGTGTATCCATCCCATATATTTTTTACTATTTTCAAAAATTGAAAAACCAAAGATACCCTTTTGAAGAGGACGCATTGATATGTGGGATGTGCATTTTTAAGAAATTTTTGGATGTGTATTTTTAACCCGCAGATTTTTCTTTGAGTTGCTTCGAAGTTGTTTGTCAGGTTTTCTAAGTGTAAGTTTTAGAACTAATTAAAAAAACACCCATATGAATTCCAAAACGCATGCATGATACCTCAATGGATAGAGGATTTGGTGATGAATCTATGGGTATGAACTCCGCTCAGTTATGTGCCATGAATGGCAAGGTTTACACCCCTAGAATACATAGAGAAACATTGATTTTCCTGTAAGAGGGATAATTCTTAGCTTTTCAGGCCCTTGATCGAGGTCTGGAGCTCGATCAAGGTATTAAAATCCCATAATCGAGGTTTTAACAGTAGCTTGATCGAGGGTTTATTAAAACCTAGATCGAGCTACTGTTAAACCATAAAAAAAAGCGGTGTACATGACTACCAAGGTTTTATATGCACGCTCACCACATTTATATTTAGTACAAAAAAATCGAGGTGTTAAATCCTAGCCCCCTGGTTCTCAACATCTTGTGGACACAAACTACCATAATCCCTATCTAGAATATTATGGCCATGCAGGACATTTTAGAAATGAGATTCAAGGACCCAACTAAGAGAATGGAGGTAAGGAATTTCGACATCATTTGATTCCTATCAGCAATATATCCAATGTGTATACAATTTCTTAAACCTAATGTTTTCCTGCACCTAAATACAGATTCAGAAAAATCCTTTTATTTGTCAAGAAAGACCTCATCTAAACACTGCTTTCGAGCTACTAATGACAAGTTTGGGCATAGAGAATCAACTCGATGAGGTGATGGAGGTTATCCTAGTTTCCCTCAATAGGTTCAAGGAAACACATATTGGTTTCCATTAACACTATTATCAAGAGCATCTCTAGTGTAGTTATTAGATAACAGAAGATGCATCTCTTTAAACTCAAAACTATCCCGCAGTTTTGATAAGATGCATATTCTCTTTTGAAAGAACATCTAGTATTCATTTTCATAAGAACAAAAATGATGATGATGATGCTTAAATTTGGATGTAGAAACAAAGATTAAGAGCTGTTGATTCATATACGAGCATAAAAAACTTTTAGAATTAATGCCTAGCTCTGCAAAAGTTTCTTAAGATGATGTTGCTTTAACAAAGGGGTTGGAATAACATTAGAAAGGAAACTATTTTCTTGCTAGAAATACAATTTCAGAAGTATCAAATACTACAAAATTTAAAACTACGACAACCATTCATTGACTTCCAACTAAATATGTAGAGGAAAAATGCAAAGATTGGCAGCAGAGACACATGTTTTCTTTCCAATTCAACCCATTCCATAGATAAAACTATGTCCAACACAATTTTCCAACAACTTCGCATTGACCAACTCTACAAATAATAAATCTCTTAGAAATTTAAACAAAAAAAACAGTCATGACATTGCCAGCTTATTCTACCAATAAACCTTTCGGTAATTTACTGGGAAACCATAAGTCCCTAGTACAAACCACAATGGGTCCAAGGGTTTGAGAAATGGATTATTGAAATATTTTTAATGTTCATTAAAATACTTCTTCATAACACAAAATAGGGTTGGAATGGAGTAGCAGTGGAGGGGCAGGAATTGAGTATCAGAATTAGAGTTACAGAAAAGTAGTGAAAGGTTTTAAATACTAAAAATAGTTTTCTCCTTCGTATATAATTTTTAATTTTAAAAAACTACAATTATGTGATATGACTCTGAAAACACAAATTTTTATCTTAATCATTATGTTCTATTCCTCCATGGGCTCTGGCCTTTAAATATATATCTAGAAGATCCATATCGTAGGTATATCATAGTCTTGAGAATCTAGTTTGAGTGGACACAACTCGCCTAATTTCAGCTCATCAACTGAATTGCATGCATCATTTCTCTCCTTGGTTCAATGCAAAAAGAAACATATCACTTCAGTTGATCCCCAAGGCGATTCCCTCTAGTCTTACAAGTTACAAAAATCACAAGTGGGCTCGTCCTACTCTACTATCCATCTGTCTTGCTACGTTGTGGGCTCTAATATAGTACAATCAATCTCATAAGTGTTTATCATAAATCTATCCTCTATGGAAAAGAAGAAATAGAATCCATATCGTACACCTAGGAATCCAAATCATCGTAGTCTTGAGCTTCCACGTGCATGGGGACACAACTCACCTAAGTTTAGCTAATCAACTGAATTCCATGCATCATTGCTCTGCTTTGTTCAATGGAAAAAGAAACATATCACTTCAGGTCATCTCAACGTGATTTTTGGGGTAATTTACAGCCATAAATATTCCCCCCACACTGAAACATAATTTTAAACCATAAATATCCCCCCTACATTGAAACATATTTTAAATCCTTAAATATTTCCACAAATATCAGGAACTATGTAATTTACATAAATATTTTGTAACATTCTTGCTAGTTTTTTTAAGAATTCCACCTAGACATAAAAAGTGTTGCTCCAAGCATTTAATGATGCAAAGGATATGTGTCCTTGACCTTGGGCTTGGGAAAAGGTAGAGGGAAAGAGAGCTATGGACCCTTCTCAAAATATTTAACATGCAAACTATCATCACACTAATATCAATATCAAAGAAGAAGTAAGGTTTTGATGACACATAGAATTGAATGGACTTAATCACAATTCTCACTATTGTAATCTTGGTTTTAGATAGTTGTGTAAAACAAAAAAAGAAATTGCATTGTATTAATTTCCCAAACCTATGCAAAATTTGTGGATTGTTAACATATCATACATTCAATTATTAATCATGTGGTTTGTTCCTATTAAGTGTCTATTGCATTAATGGGCCATGAATTACATACTAAGTGGTTGACAAACCCACAAATGTGCTCAAATAATAATCAAATATTATATACCATATATATAAAGGTTCATTTCATGGCCTATTACAAGAAAACACATAGCATTACGAATGTTATAATCAAATATAGTATGAATCAACAAGTTAAGTACCTTTACAGAGATGAAAATATGAGCATGAAAAAAGAAATATGACCTCATTTCTTTGGGTTATATCAATATCCATTGTCTACCCTTCAAATTGTTACTGTGCCACACATTTGCAGTTAATCTTGCTAGTAAATTATTGAATGACATTATAATTTACATCAATAACACGTGACTAATTGTTTTGGTGTTTCGTAATGCTAAGAGTGGAGGAAAATAAATAAAGGAAAAGGTGTTATGGTGACTATGGGATCCGAAAAACAAAAAGTATGGAAACTAAACATGATACTAATTCTCATTTCAACAAGAATTGAAAATGTTCAATGACATAAATTCAAATGGGGATTCAGAATACAAAGCGTCCAAGCATCTTTTGGAATACTTCATTAAATGAAACTTTACATGATGCATATTGAAATACAATGTCAAGATTAAGATATGAGTTCGATCAATGTCTCTAAAACCATCGATCAATATTTTACTTGTGTTTTTAAATACCTCTATTGAATGATTATGTGTGGTTAGAGAAAAGCTCGATCGAGCTAGCAGCTCAATTGAGCTTTTCAAAACTTTAACTAAAAACTAATTCGAGTGTCCATATTCGTGTGTGCACATGAATATGGACACCCAAAAATTTCTTTAATTGAAGTTTTGTAAATATCATATTGTTCATGGGAAAAAGATCTTCGAATTCAATTAAAGTCAAACATAGAATTATATGATAATAAAATTTAATAAAACATAATTTCGACTAGAAGAATGATACTTGTGGGTAATAGTACATAACTTGAAGAAGAAACATGTAAAAGCATTACTACTGCCACTTCCTCTAGTTTTTATGTGTAAATATTAGTCGCGAAGTAATTGGATTTATAGATCTGATCAATCATATCTATAAATCCAATTACTTTGTGATCCATATCTACAAATGAATATAAATGACGCTTTTCATCGACAAACAATAACCTATCTCTAATATTCTTTCACTAAATTTCTATGCAACAAACACAGTGAATTAAATCATGGTTTGTTTCCTATTTATAGTTATAATGATTAGAGATGCTCGATTGAGCTGTGTTTTTAAACCCTTGATCGAGGTCTTAACACCTCGATCGAGTGTTAAGAAAAAGCTTGATTGAGGGTTTAAGAAAACCTCGATCGAGTGTTTTCTAAACCCTCAATAGAGGTGTTAAGACCTCAATTAAGGGTTTATCAAAATCTCGATCAAGGTACATTTTTTTGTTTTTGCCGAAATTTCCTTGCCAAAAACTATAACCCGGCTCCATAGTTGCACCCCTATACCAAATCATATAAAACTATTGAATTTTGTTTCATTCCCATTAATGTGGAATTCATTGATTCCCTCCCTGTAAAGGATATCTTCCTATCAACACCAAATCATCATCTAAGAAGTAGATCTAGGAACCCTTGGATATTGCATCCATTAATAGCAATTTCCATTTCAAATGAGAGTGGATATACATCAATGACCATCGATTTGTTTATTCTACAAGTGTTTGAATTTATAACATCTATTCACATTTGCTACATTGTACTCGGTACATTCGATTTCATTATCTGTGGGCCTCCTCACATTTGTTAACGTTATACATCAATGAACAATAATCATATGGTGCTTTATTATGCTCAATATTAGCTCCTTCATTCACATTATATAAACTCGTGCTATCATTAGTGTGTATCAAAATCCTTGGGAACAATAGTTGTATCACTCATCAATGCACTTCCCAAGTTGTGCAAGATTATACTTCCATGTTAAAGTATCATGAATACCTAGATATCTCATACTTATAATAGTCAATGTTTACATTTTTAGGTACTTTTGACATGGATCCACTATGTATGGTTTGTGTCCATGCTTTTTTACATTGGTATGCCTACTTCAAGAACATATTATATACTTGGGACATTGCCTTGTTTTGCTTACAGGTTCCTTCCAACTTCCTCATTCATGCTTATCCTCTTTATCCATTCATCTTTGATCACTAAAGAGTATAAAATATAATGTATTTCAAACTTCATTCTTGCTTTAGACCTCACATATTAGGGCGCATCTGTTAACACTCAATTTAACACCCTCAATAGTGTAGGACAAAAGCATGATTTAATGTTCTCCTGCAATATGAAGACAAACATGAAGCACTAAAAGATACATAATATATTAATATAAGTAATAGTAAATGAAAGGTGTGAATGAATACCCAAATATCCCAAAAGAGACAACTTTAGTGATTCAATTTTCTAACAAAATCAAAGATTGAGTCTCCACAAACTTGAAGTGGAAGGAAAATACATAGCATATGTATTTTGTGCATTAATGGTTCCATTGTTTATACAAATTCCCAAACTATGGAAAATAGGAAAATTGAGGTAATTAAGTTAGGATTCCAATCTGAGATTGAAAAGTTCACTCTCATCACCTATATCCTAAATCTATATAAGAGACATTTAAGATAAATATTAGGGAGGAAGAATCAAAGAGGAAATTGATTATGGAGGAATATTGATTGACTCTTTTGCTTAAAAATCACGGTGATCAAAGTCTTTGGAAGTGGAGGAGGGAAACTAGAACAAAGGAGGATGGAGAATCTCATTGATCAGGTTGTAATATTCTACTATTTTTTTGAAGTAATATGAAAGGATTCAATTGTCCCCCAAATGTTTGCATTTAATAATTGATAGAATGTTAACTCTAATTTGATTTGAATATCATGATATTTGTTGTTAGTGAAATGGATAAAGCATATTGTGGGTGAATTTTTAGTACCATCGAGAGGATGAATAGAATACAACATTCAAGAGAAACAAGAAAAAGTCTTCTTCTGAAGGCTTCCCAAAATGACACACTACAAGAGGCATTTTTCTCTCTTCTCCCCTTTTCTCAGATCCTTGAGGAAATTAGAGATATAACTTTCAATAATTGTTAATTAATACTTTCATTGATATGAAAATGGAATTCAAAAACCCATTAGTAAATGAAGGAGACTTAGCATATCTCTCTAGCTCTGTTATTGATTCTCCCCTATCGATATGTTACATGCATTCCTTGTTTTAGGCATAGTGATTGAGTTAGAAGAGGATTTTTTATTTCAGGTATTTGTGGGATATGAGTGCTCCTCATGGAAAAACCAACAATTCATTTCTTGTGAGTTTTTCCTATCCTTTGGAGATCGAGATATTATTATGCAAATTACTACTCTTATCCCACAAGAAGACCTATTCAAAATTAATGTAAACATGCATGCCTCCTTTTGTTGTAATTGGGTGTGGATATTTAGGCCTTTCTTGGTCCAATGAAATTCTTGGAGGTTGTACTCTCTTCTTCATTAGTGGCATGAGCTCAATGCTACTCTTATTTTATGATGGGTGTCTGTCAATGCAAAGAGATAGTGGATCACAAGATTGCATACTGTGTGGTTGATTTAGGCTAGATACAAACTCTAAGTGATTACATGGATAATTATTTACCAAATCCTTCCTTACAAGGAATAATTCGTAAAATGTGCTACTTAGATAGACATTTCCCCTAGTACCTTCTAGGCTAGAAACAATGAAGTATCTCTTCTGGGATGTTCTTTTTCCAGGTCTTGTTGGGACTATGCTCATTTTGAGTATAAAACCATTTTGTAGGGGTGTTTTCATTATAGAGTAGTGTTGTTGGGTGATATACATATTTGGTACTACTTCAAGGTTGCATTTTTGTATGTTTTTTGGAAAATTTGGTGTAAATATGTTCCTCAAATTGAGGTTGGTTCTTTGTCTTATATAAATTATTATTATTATGAAAAATACTAGTCTTATCCCCACAAGGATCTATTCAAAATGAATGTAGACATGCTTGGACCCTTTTGATGTGATTGGGAGTGGATCTTTAGGACTTTCTTAGTCCAGTACAATTCTTGGAGGTTGTACTATCTTCTTCATTAGTGGAATGATATCAATACTATTTTTAATTGATGATGGGTATTTATTGATGTACATAAATAGTGGATCACAAGATTGCATAGCGCGTGGTTGATTTAGGTTTGATATAACCTCTTTCTAAATACATGTATAATGGTTTACCATGACCTTCCTTCTAAGGAATGATTGGTAAAATGTTTTATCTCAAATAGGAATTTCCCCTTGTATCTTAGGCTAGAAACAATGAATCATCTCTTCTGGGACATTCTTTTACCAGGTCTTGATCAGAGTTTGTTCATTTTGAGTATCAAACCATTTTATAGGGGATGTTTCATTCTAGATTATTGTTGTTAGGTGATCCAGATATTTGGTACTCTCGTTACTCATTGATGTATGGAACTAATTGAAGATTGAAGTTTATTTGTTCTTTGGAAAATTTGGTGAATATGTATTTTTGAAATTGAGGTTAGTTCTTTGTTTAATTTTTTTCAATAACAGATGAAGAGATGAGCATGTGGTTGTTAGCTAAAAAATGATTTATACATTCATGGAAGTATACACTTATATAGTTTTGTATGCATATTATACATAAACGTACATACACATATACATACATACATAACCAAATAGTTATTTAATACAACAATAACTCTAATTATTTGAAGATAAAATAACCAACTAGATAGTTATTTTATACAACAATAATTCCAATTATTTGAAGATAAAATAACCATATCCTAGTTATAATATTTCATAGTCGATATGGATTTACATTCATGGGATCCTTCCTACCGACCAAAACGAAGTGGACCACTTAAGAAACAAACATCATGAACTTAGCAGTCATGTGGTGATGTTTCTTTCCACAAATAGTGAGAATTATATTCATGGTCGAATATAGAAGTCCGCATTAAACCAAAAAAAAAAACCAGCAACACGGTCAGACAATCTTTGACAATTATGACGACAAACTAATAGTTAGTCAGGTGGCAACATTGGTCAACATACAGCCAATAGACGACAAACTCGAGCAACAAACTTCACAATAGTCTAGTCTAGCCCATTTCCAAATCCATTAAGAAGTGTTTAGTTCATAATAAAATAAGTCAATTTCTTCAGTTTGATGTCTTAATTATTCTTCATTTGTAGTGAATGACAGTTCAAGTGGACACCATTACACAGATACAAAATCCTTACCTGAAATGAAATGTTGGGATGAAAATAAATCTCAAGCAAGTGGACCAACACATAATTAAAAGTGAACTAAAACAAGCATCGATGGAATCTATTGGTTTATCGGCTTAAAATGACCAAAATGTTTTTGTTTCATTAAAATATTAACTGAACATGAATGAGAAACTTTCTTATACTTATTCTTTGTTCAAATCAATAGCTTTCATTATCTCAGAAACAAAAAATTCCGTTCCATTGTTAGCAATAAATGCATGCCTGAGAATTGAATTATGGCTGCACTTTCATTGAGTTTGTACGCCCAAAAATGTTAAAGTAACCATTTCAAACATTAAAAAATCATTTTTATGGGCATCCAACAATATGCACAAACTATTTAGTTTGAGTCTCCTTTGAAGCATCAATGGTTAAATCCTTTTCAAAAATCCAAGTTGTAGCAAATGAGTGGTATTTTTGTAGAGAAGAAGTAGATAAATAAATGTATCCATACCAACACAAATAGAGCAATGATCCAAATCCATCCATGGGTTGAGATATGTATACTTGAAGGAGATGTAGAAAGGAGATGTAGAAATAGAAGATAAAGGAATTGAATAAGAAGTAGAACTTGAACTTATAAAAACATGGCGCACACACAAAGACGTCACCATTTTAAATTTTAATTGTGAAGGAAAAGACACCTATATCCCAAACAAGCACGAGAATGAGAAAAAACCCCATAGAGATGGTGGACATGGATATGATGATATTTGCATAATATTAGTTGGTTGGCGAGAAATAGGAGAGAAGGAAATAGAATGAGAAATATGATTTTTGCATAATATTAGTTGGATATGATGATTAGTTGGATTCATGTTCATGGTGTCATGTTTCTCTCTACAAAGCAATCATAGTTGCGTTTAACAAAAAAATTCCATCGACACCGTCGGACAATCTTCGACAATTATGACCGTGACAAACTAATAGTTAGTCAGGTGGCAACATTGGTCAACATACTATGAGTCTCTTTTGAAGCGTTGCTTAATATGACTTTAAGGTAGTCCAACTCGATGATTGTTTGACACAGTACGAGCACCACCTACTGCATACATGCATGCAATCTACAAACGAACAGACTGATTTCCATGTACATAAAACTAATTCTAACTGACACCACTGCATGCATACAGACATACAATCTACAAACAGTTGATCTCTCAGTTTGGCACTTAAAACTAACTCTAAGTAACACCACTGCATGCAATCTACAAACAGTCTGATTTACATGCACTTAAAACAAACACCAGTGACCAAACAACATGCAGCTAAGTTGTAGTCCACCCTAGTAGTACACTGTTGTACTGCCCCTCATCAGTCCAGTCCAGTTAGTGAGTTATTTATATGTCAGTATGAATGAAGAAAATCCAATTATGTTGCAGCAAGCAATTTGATTAATTTGATTTTGATTTTGATCTGCAAACAGGAAGAAATAATACATAAGAATGATGATGGTGATGCCCATGATGATGGTGATGTAGCACATGACATTTTACTCAGGCAAGGAGGTGATCATTCTGTTCGATGGATGGAGGATGCATACGGTTATGCAGTATTGGGCTTCTCTCTTTGTGTTGTTTCTGGCCAGTGTTTTTTATCAATATGTTGTGAGCATAAGAACACTGGTAAAGATGAGCTACAATAACAGTAATAATTCATATATTTCAACGGGGTCAGTAACTCAACAACGAGCATGCGCAAGATTGATGTTGAATCTGCTGCTGCCAGAGAAGTGGATCAAGACCAGAGGAGGAGGTTACGCTATGATCAAAACTGTGGAAACTCTACTATTTGCGGTAAATGCATTGCTGGGTTATCTCCTTATGTTGGCGGGCATGTCCTACAACGGGGGAGTGGTGTTGGCCATTGTGGCTGGATTGAGTGTTGGATTTTTCTCTTTCCTTAGCGTTGGTAATATTCATCGGCCTGATCAGGAGGAGGAAGAGGTCGATGAAGAAAATCAGCTCCATCTCTCCGCAGATCCATGTTCTTCTTGCACTTAATCCATTCATTAGATCTTCATGTGTTGGGAGCGAAGGGTTATTTTGTTTTCCATTGGATCTTCAGGGAATTCTAATGTTAATATTAGAATTGTACACACTGTTACTGGAAATCAGACTGTTTGTAGATTGTGATCAAGTAATGTTTGAATTTGCTTTATTAATATATACATTATATTCGCATGTCCATGAATTGATTGAGATCAGCTTGCAACTTTCATGAATTGATTGAGAACTTGCAACTAATTTCCTTTATGTGATCGGAATAGTAGTTATGAATGGTCTAGTTCCAAAGGTAGTATGAGCATTCCAAGTTTTAACAGCAATCACGGACTCTTCTGCGTTAACATATTGTTTATATGCAAATTAGTACTGAATAGTACCCAATGGTAATTGAACAATATTGATCATGCTGGTAAATCTACAGGAAACTCCAAGAAAAGGCCTTTCTCTGGTTCCACACATAGCACTACAGCAATCCTTTTGAGGAAAATAAGTTCGGTATAAACGTAGATAATGTAGTAACAATAGAAGCAGCATCCTAATTTCATTTTCGGTGATCTTTATTTCTTTCTTTCCGCAATTGATGTCTTTATCAATCTATGAGGTGATTTGTCAGCTTGCAGGTTTGTCTTTCTTTCCTCTTGCAGGTTCGACCGCCTCTATCCTCCTCTGTCGACTGTTGGGTCGCCTCTTTCCTCTGACTGTTCGATCACCGACTACATGCATAATCTGCAAATCGTCAATCTCTTCGTCTAATGCCTTCGTAACCGTGCCACTCGCATCTTTCGCATTTGCAGCGACGAGGCACACACGGAAGAGGCTTATTTGGGAGTTGCACCCAAATCGATATATTTTTGGGAATTTAATTTATTCTATGTATGTCAGACTAAAAACTCACTCACACTTGAAACAAAAATAATACTTATTCATGCATGTCAGATAATGTTGTCTTTCTTTACCTGTTTAGTTTTCTAGATCCATATTTTTCATGCTAACAGGTCGAGCCATTTTTTTTTATTGATACCTTGCCACTTGCCACTTTCTGATTTGCTATTCTCCCTAGATCCAGCGATTATAACAGTCTGCCTTGAAGGTTTAGAAAACCTATTGAGAAGCTGGCAAGGCTGAAAAGAATGCAGTCCTAACATATGTTAATGTATATTTCCAAATTCAGGATGTTGGCTGTTCTCATTAAAGTTGAACTTAGACTATTGAAGTTGAAGTTCAAGCTTAGAGAAATCTTGAAGACGAATTAAACTAATTGAAATCGAGTTTATACAAGTGCGGTATGTAATCAAAAGATGTGAAAATCAAATAAAATAATAATCATAAAACTATACGACACGCAATAAAATGCAAGATATTACTGCAACAAATTATTTAAATATAACTGCATCTCATCATAAGAATCTTGTAATGGATTAACAAGACCATACACAGGATAAAATCATAATAAGATACAATTCATGAATAAAAGCATAACAAGCTCCTGATCATAATCATTTCAAAGTAACAGTTCTGTATTAAAGATGCAAGAGAGCATATGTCTTACAGTTCATAACAAAAACTCGATTCCCATCTATGATTCCAACCCTTTCTTCTGTCCTAGTTCTCAAATATATAAAACTAATTTTAAAAATCAAAATGGTTTCTAGATCCTCATATTATGGATCTTGAATAACTAAAAATAGTAAATCTCGTTTAACTTCAAAAGTCAAATTAAATCTTAAACTGACAAATGGATTAAACATAACAACCTTATCTAATATCTGTAGATTCTACTGACTCAACACTAATCTAGATCTTTCATCAAAGGCTCTTAGAAACTTCAGCTAACAAAGTCATATCATGAAGAACTTGAGATCTCTTTTGTAACCTGGAGTATTCAGCATCCTTGTTCAGCTCCTTGTTTTGTAATTTTCTATTCTGCTCCAAAACTTGCTTATATTGCTCTTGTAATGCCATTTTCTTCTTCAACATGTATATGAAAATACTAACTAGCTTTTGATAATCAACCCCTTTCTCTTCTAAATCCTCTCGCAATCTCTTATTTGCAAGCATCAAATTTTCATTCAAATCCTACAAATACTTATTTTGTTCTTTATAGGACATCATGAATTTCCTTATCTGTACCAACTCTAGAATAACATTTGTTTCATCTGTATCCACCATGATTTCTTCTTTCTGTACAGACTTTAAACCTAAATCAATTTTCTTTTCATCATAATTTTGCTTACTTGTGCAAAATAGTTCTAGAATATGTTCATCCCTTCCTTGCAATTCTACAAATTTTTCACCTTCTGCAACCTACTCTTCATTTATTAGTTGAACCTTATCTTTGCTCATTGACTCTTCTATAATAACCAGTTCACTGTCTTCTATAATATTTGGGCTTATTTCAATTTCAAGTTTTCTTCTTAATCGAGTTCTAGGTTTTGCACTCGATTCTATAGCTTTACCCTTCAAATTTTCAACTGACTTAAAACCCTTGTAATGTCTTTTGATTCTACCCCTTTATCATAATTCTTGACTGCACATGCTTCTGATAACTCATCATTTACCTGAGACCATTTCTCTTCTAACCCTTTATCCTTTGCATCTAGGGTTTCCGACTCTTACTTTGTTTGATTGTGTGCTGCACTATCTTTACTTCCTTTCATTTCTCCCTTTTTCTTCTCTGTATCAAATCCAGATTCAAAGACAAACTCCTTCCATGTTTTCCCCTTTTTCTTCAACTGAAAAACGATTAATAACTTGATTAACCCTTGATAAAAAAGGGAATGATATGTATGTTCGTGATGACTATGAACCCTTGAAATCATCTTCTGCATACTCTTCAATAGATAATAAGGCATGTTTAATTTCTTATCTTCGCTGAGATGCATCAGAAAACGTAGATGACAACTCAAAACCCTGTCATAACGGCCTTCATAGGTTACATAATTCCGTATCATCTCCAATGGTGTTTTTGGCACATAGGCTTCAGATTAGTAACATGTATGGCATTCTTCCAATCCAGTTTTTTGAACCCTAGCAAAAGAAATTTTCTATAATCGGCCTCAAACGATTGTTGTTTGAACCACTTTTCTCTCTCAGAAGGTACACCAATAGATTCTGCTATAACCTCTTCATTCACCATTATCTGCAAAACCTCAAACCAAACAAATTCATCATTGTAATTTTTTATGAATGCCCTAGTTACCTGTTCATTGTGACCATGCAATCTTTCACAAAATGGAAACCACCGAGCATCACGCATCATCTTTGCCGACCTAGGGAATTCATGCACCCACTGTAAATTATCAGGTTCAATTATGCACAAAAATCCTCTAGGTATCTTGTTTTTAGTCATCCTTCATGAACCTGGAATACACTCCTACGCACAGAACAAACCCCTACCCCCAAAACATGCATTGACACTGAATATGGGAAGTAATTCACAAACCCTATGTGTATGGAAATAGTACTGAACAAATAAAATGTCATTATGATGAAATACAAGGTTCAGCATACGTTTAATGAAACCATTGCCACCTGTGTACAATCCTTGCCATGTGACTTCATTGCATCATTTCATTACTAGGAGCTTTAATTTCAATCATCATGGATCAAGTCAAACTAGCATCACAACCATGTTTTCATTTTTTTATATATGCTACCAGTTATAACCAAAGTTACATATATGCTTAATTTCAAAATATCCATTGATTTAATACAAATCAATAACCTTTGAAAGATAAATGATTTGAGCCTTATTATGATTTAAAGGAAAACATAGCAAACATCTTAAAACAAAACTAGGGTCAAAATAGGATAAATTTCCATATTAAAAAGTAGGGTAAAAGTAGCATTATGACCCCAAATGGAAACACTAAGAAAAAATAAAATAAAAACCCTAATATAAATATGAAAAATAACTATAGAGATAACATCTGGCTCTAGTGGGGATAAAGCTCTCCTTGTGAGGCTTTAAGAACATCTTTACCTATGCCTTCTAAAATCTGCTAAAGTCATAATTTCTATATTATTGGGCTGGAGTCTTATTCATAAAACTGATATGATATATACATTGAATATGTACAATGACTTTCTGCCACTCAATATGTGTGGAAATACTTTAGAAAACGTCCATTTACTGGACCTGCAATCTCTTCACCATTCAAGTTCTGTAAGACAAAATTATTATTTCTGAAAATATTGATCAGTGTAAAAGGTCCTATCCATAAATTATCAAACTTTCCATGCTTACCTTTCTCTTCCTTTCGTGCATCCCACCTGAGAAAAAGGTCACCCACTGCAAAACCATCCTTTTTAATTTTCTTATCAAAACTTTCTTTCACCTTTTTCCTATGTATATTAGCTGTATTTTCAATGGCTTCTCTTTCTTGCTGCGACTAGATTATCTGAAACATTCTTCTTCTTATATCATCAGGCTCCTCTTTTATTTCCTGCAAAAATTTAATTACTAGGGAAGCTAATTGAATAGGAAACAAAGCATCAACTCCATATACCAACTGAAAAGGGGATGTCCCAATTGAATTCTTTATAGTTACTATGTCATCTCAAAGAGAAAATTTCAGTTTGGTATCCCAGCTCCTTTTATTTTCAAATAACATTCTCTTAATACTGTTCACGATACTTTTATTACTAGACTCAGCTAATCCATTACCCTGTGGGTAATAAGGTGTAGACTGTTTCAAGCTAATGTTATTTTCTTCACAAAAATTCATCTTTTTTTATTTGAAGGTTGGGGCATATCAGTAATTAATTTCCTAGGGCATCCAAACCTACTGAGAATATTTTCTTGAAGGAAATTAATTATAACCTGTTCAGTTTTCCTCCTTGTGGGGATTTCCTCCACCCGCTTAGTGAAAAAATCAGTGGCAGTTAACATCCATTTGTGTTGACTGCTAGAAGGAGGATGAATTTCTCCTATGAAATCTAAACCCCACTGCTGAAATGGAAAATTTACTGCTATAGGTTTCAACGGTAAAGACTGAAGTTTATGCTTACCTGCAAACTTCTGACACTCCACACATGCTCTGACCTGATGATATACATCTGTAAAAAGAATAGGCCAATAATATCCCACTCTTAGGATTTAGAATGCAGTTGTTTTCCAGTACTTGTGTCCACCACATACTCCACTATGCAATTCAGCAGTAACAACATCAACTTCTGATTTTTCCAAACATTTCAACAATATTCCTCCAGGATCTTTCCAGTACAAAACTTGATCAATTAGAACATGTTTCATTGCTCTAAGTTTTAATGATCTACATTGATTTCTATTCAATTCTGGAGGGCATTGTAAATATAAGAGGAAATATACAATTTCTCTATACCAAGAAGCATCACAATACCTACCATAAATCTGTTGCTTATTGTGCTCCGCTGCCACATCTTGTTCTGAATTTTCTGCCATCAAATGAAGATCTAATACCTGACAATTTGATTATGTTAGAAGCTTGGCTAAACCCTAGCCTTTCACCAACTTGGTTGTTTTAATATCCACATCATATTCCATAACCTTTTCTATCCACATGCCTCTTTTCCCTTCACTGCCAAGTTGTACTAAAATTTCCTTAACCGCTGAATTTGGAACATATGCCAAAATTTTGGAATGTAAAACATATATTTTGAAAAATTTGAGAGCTTTAACTAATGCATATGCTTGCTTTTCCATTGTATTATATTTAAGCTCTGAATCTCTTAATGTTTTACTGAAGAAATAAATTGGTTGTTCCAAGCCATCTGAATTCTTTTGTAACAAAACAACATCTATGGTATCTTTAGATGTGAATGGAAAAAAAGTGAAATCCTTAGTATAACCTGGAGCTATCAATACAGGTGATTCTATCAATGCATTATTTATTACTTCAAATTACTGTCTAGCTTGATCTGACCATTTGACCTCCCTATCCTTCCTAAGCATCTCAGTGATATGTTTGATAATTTCTGCGAAATTAGGAATAAACCATCTTAAAAAATTAATTTTCGCAATGAAAGATTGAATTTCCTTTTTATTTCTAGGAATAGTAATTTTTAAAATGGCTTTTACTCGTTCTGGATCTATTTTGATTTCTTTAGCAGAAACAATGTGCCCTAACAACTTACCCTCTATCATAGCAAAGTGAGATTTCTTTCGGTTTAATGACAAACCAAATTTTCAGCACTTCGTAAAAATTTGTCTTAGATGCTTCAGATGGTCCTCATCAGACTTGGAGAACACTGTAATATCATCTTGGTATATTACTACAAACTTTTCATTTTCCCCCACAAAGCCTATGTCCATAGCCCTCTCAAATGTAGCACCTGTGTTCATAAGCCCAAAAGGCATTTTATCGTACATAAATGTTCCCCATGGAGTTCTGAATGTTGTTTTTTCTCTGTCTTTAGGTTGTATTGCAATATAGTTACAACCAGAAAATCCATCAATGATTGAAATTCTACGAGACTCTACAACTCTCTGCAAAATCTGATCAATTTTAGGCAATGAATAATTGTCTTTTAAACAAGATCTGTTCAGGTTCCAAAAATCAACATAGAGCCTTATTTCTCCATTTTTCTTACGTACATGAACCAAGTTTGCAATCCACGATGAATATCTCAGAGGTACAATAATTTTTGCATCCAACAATCTTTTTACCTCATTTTCAATTACTGGCAGCAATGCTGGATTAAGTCTTCTAAGTTTCTATTTAAAAGGATTAGTATTTGGTTTCAGAGGAATTTTATGCTGAATTATACTAGTGTCGTAAGTTCTTAAATCTTCATATGACCAAGCAAAAATGCCCACAAATTATTTCAGCAAATTGATATATTTTTTCTTTTCGCCTTCTGGCAAAATTTTTGACATTTTGATCATTTTAGGTTCAATTTTAGATCCAATATTACAACTTACAACACTTTCTTTAGTGGTCTGCAATGTGGGTTTCAACAAAGTATCATCTTTTGAGAACAACCTCTCAAGTGGAACAAGTCCCTTGGGAATGGAATTTCCTTTTAATTCAACAATCTTATGATCAACTATTGAATCTTTTGTGCAAAGTTCATTTTCAACCATTTCAACATCCTGATCTTGATCAACTAAATTATTTGCAAATTCACTTGCTAACTCCAAAAATTATTTTATCTCCTGATCATCATGAAAGACTTTCCAGTGCTTGATGTCATCTGGAACATATGGCCTATATCTCACATCAATTGGATATTTCAAATGTGTCAGTTTTGGAACCTTAAAATAAGCTGCTGCTAGGGCTAAGGAATCTGTTGTCTCATTATATTCTCTTGGAACAAAAGTTATGTTGAAAGCTAAAAAGAAATTATCTATTAGATCCTAAACCTCATTTCTATACACTTCAGCAAATGTTGCTTTACCTGGTAAACATTCTTAACTTGCTGAATTACTAATTCGGAGTCGCCAAACACAGCAAGCTCTTGAATACCCAAATATTTTTCTGCTCTTAATCAAAAAATCAAAGCCTCATACTCAGGATTATTATTGGTTGTTTTAAATTCCAACTTGTACATGATAGAAATGATCTCACCTCCAGCTGAAATAAGTACCACTCCTGCTCCTGCTCCCTCCTTACTTGATGAACCATCAAAATACATTTGTCATAAACCATCTGGTTCTTCTTTCTTTGTCTAAACTGGAATATCTCTATGCACTTGTAAAACTCCTTCAACATCATCACTTAATTGCAACATACAAGAACCTAAGTTCTCTTCTATTGAATAAATTGGATGATTATTGAGGTGTTTACTGTCACTTACCAAATATGCCATCTGTACTTCTCTGTAAAGTCTTCTGTACTCTCCTCCAAACACTGGAATTGTGGCATATGTAAGGTCCATCTGCAGAGTTCCTCGCACTCTTTTTTCCCAAGATCTAAACAGTAGCATGCCAAATTTATGAGAAATATCTGCTACAACTATGTCCATCAGCACACTCTTCATAGGTATTTGTGTTAAATTCACCACAAGATCTTTAATAACCCCAATAAAATTCACTGCCCTAGAGTCAAATGCATACAAGTCATGATATGGTTTAGTAAAACTCAACCCTAAGGCTTCCATGACTGCTTTTGGCATGAGGTTATGTGAAGCTCCTGAATCAAGAAGACAATTGTGTAATAATTGCTCATGGACCATAAGAGTCACATAAAAAGGAGGTGGATATTCTGAATTGTCATCAGGCTGATCAAAGGTTTTTGAACCCATAATGATGGTAGGGTTTTCATCTTGCAAATTAACTTCATCAAAAGGAACCAAATTCACTGCAGTTTTAAAAGTTTTAAAAGCTGCTTCTGTAAACCTTTTTTTATCAACTTTGTTAAAGGAACATGGATCTTGATCTTATTAAGCTCATGCTCCAAATTAAACCCACCTAGATCTTTATTAACTTCCTCCAGAACTACCACTTCATCTCTCTTTTCTCTTTTGCAATTTGTTTCTGATTTAGAGGGATATTTATTTTAGTAGGAACAATTTTCATAATCTTCTTGGCCTATGTTGCATGTTTTACCCTTGATATAAGACCATATGCTTTCTGTGGAATCTCCTAACAAATTTCAGGCATACACATTTCTTGTTGATAATCATTTTCTTCATAATGATCCAGAACTGTAGCATAATGATAATCAGCTTTAGTCAAAAAATGAGAAGAAGAATCATCATCAAATTGACTAATATTATGTTCTTGTTCTTCTAAATCATCTAACTCCCCTTCATCTATCTCATATCATTCATCATCTCTCACATGATTATTTTGAAATGGAGGTTGAATTCTTTGCTCTTCATTTTCTCTTATCTCCCTCTAAATATCATTATTTCTTCTTTCTCTTGGCAAAAATCTAGGAAGAAAAGGTCTTCTGAATTGGTATTGATTTCTCTCTCCTTCAGGTATAGGCTTGTTCTAATTTTTATTTCCCAACTCCAAACTATTAATCTTAAAAGATAAATTTTTAATGATTTTATTCATTTCATCCATTTTACTATCTAAAGCTCTTCCTGTAGAATTGGATGGAACAATTTCTTTTCTACCTTTTTTATCTACCATTTGATAGTATGTTTCTTCTTTGATTTTGTTTGAAGCCAATATGTTAGACTTCGCTTCCAATGCAGCATATTGCATATTTAAAAGAGATACTGACTTTCTTTCTCTTAACAATAAAGAAAATCCATGATCAAAAGAGTTTGCATAGGTTAACTTCACTGATGTTTTAGAGGGTTTTATTTCAGTTGGTATTCTACTGTACATTTTATTGAATCGTTTAGAAAAATCTCCCACAACTTCATCTTTCTTCCTTTTCAATGATCCAAACTCCGTAATGTAATATAGATAATCTTTAGTATCTCCCCATTGTCTCATGAACACTTCTTCTAAAGCATCTATACCATATATAGATTTTGGTGGTAATTCCCTAAACCACTTTCTTACTTCACCATCTAAGCTTTGAACAAAAAATCTCATCCAAACATCTTCATTCTCAAAATTATGATGATCTGCATAAGTCATATATGTATTCCAGTGTTCTTATGCTGTAACATCTCCCTTACCATTGAATCTTGGAAGATATTTCTGATAATATCCACCTGGGAGAGAATTTAAAGGATGAGGCAAAACTAGAGGGGCATATCTTGCTGCTACCATAGAAACCATCCTATTTTGAGGCTGAGCCATTCTAGGATTGGAAATATATGAACTTGAATTGGATTGGTTGGTACTTGAATATTGTGATGAAGGAGGGAGATTACTGGAATTTGGATGATGCACTGGGACTGTATTTGCAAAAGCAATGTGGGATGAAAATAAAGAAGAAGCACCTGTCTGTAATGCTTCAAGTTTAACTTCCTTAGGTAACAAGGGATTTATGAAAACTTGGAAGTTATCTATTTGAGAAGGGGTAAAGAGTAGATCTAATTATTCTTTCCCTTTCTTAGAATGTGGATCAAAAGAAGGAACAGGAAAGAATGAAGATTCAGGAATCTCCAAAGTTGAGGGATGCTTAAACTTTGCTGATGAGGTAGAACTCAATCTTTTCCTAGCTTCATTCAATATTTGTTTAGGGTCTAAGAGTCCTAAATTTATAGGTGATTAGGGATTTCCTTGAGTTCCTATCCGTTTTGAAGCAACTGTATCTTTTTGTAGGTAACTGATGTAGGTGACCGATGTAGTCTATGAACAAATTTTATTGATCTTGTTCACCCTCGAAAATTAGATATATAAACATTTCGAATACCCAGGGAATATGTATTTTTGTTTTTCCGTTCCCCGGAAACGGCGCCAGAAGATGTTATCACTAAATTTGAACCTAGACTACTGAAGTTCAATCTTAGAGAAATCTTGAAGATAAATCAAACTAATCGAAATCAAGTTTATACAAGGGAGGTATGTAATCAAAGGATATGGAAATCAAATAAAATAATAATCATAAAACTGTATGACACATAATAAAATGCGAATTTTAATAACAGAAGATATTACGAGCATGAATTTACAAAAGAATGAATCTAGTTCTACAGCAAATTATTTAAAGATAACTTCATCTCATCATAAGAATCTTGTAATAGATTAACAAGACCATACACAGGATAAAATCATAATAAGATACAATTCATGAATAAAAGCATAACAGGCTCATGATCATAATCATTTCAAAGTAACAGTTCTATATTAAAGATGCAAGAGAGCATATGTCTTACAGCTCATAACAAAAAATCAATTCCCATGTATGATTCCAACCCTTTCTTCTGTCCTAGTTCTCAAATTTATACAACTAATTTAAAAAATCAAAATGGTTTCTAGATCCTCAAATTATGGATCTCGAATAACTAAAAATAGTAAATCTGTTTGAAGTGGCATTTAGCTTCAAAAGTCAAATTAAAACTTAAACTGACAAATGGACTAAACATAACAACCTTATCTACTATCTGTCAATTCTACTGACTCAACACTAATCTAGATCTTTCATCAAAGGCTCTCAGAAACTTTAGCTAACAAAGTCATATCATGAAGAACTTGAGATCTCTTTTGTAACCTTGAGTATTCAGCATCCTTGTTCAGCTCCTTGTTCAATAATTCTCTATTCTGCTCCAAAACTTGCTTATACTGCTCCTATAATGCCCTTTTCTTATTCAACATGTCTTTGGAAATACTAACCAGCTTCTGATAATCAACCTCTTTCTCTTCTAAATCCTCTCGCAATCTCTTATTTGCAAGCATCAAATTTTCATTCAAATCCTGTAAATACTTATTTTATTCTTTATAGGACATTATGAATTTCCTTATCTGTACCAACTGTGGAATAACATCTGCTTCATCTGTATCCACCATGATTTCTTCTTTCTGTACAGACTTTAAACCTGAATCAATTTCCTTTTCATCATAATTTTGCTTACTTGTGCAAAATAGTTCTAGAATATGTTCATTCCTTCCTTGAAATTCTACAAATTTTTCACCTTCTGCAACCTGCTCTTCATTTATTAGCTGAACCTTATCTTTTCTCATTGACTCTTCTATAACAACCAGTTCACTGTCTTCTGTAAGATTTGGGCTTATTTCAATTTCAAGTTTTCTTCTTAATCGAGTTCTAGGTTTTGCACTCGACTCTACATCTTTACCCTTCAAGTTTTCAACTAACTTAACCCATGTAATGTCTTTTGATTCTACCACTTTATCATCATTCTTGACTGCACATGCTTCTGATAACTCGTCATTTACCTGAGACCATTTCTCTACTAACCCTTTGTCCTTTGTATCTAGGGTTTTCAGCTCTTGCTCTGTTTGATTGTCTACGACACTATCTTTACTTCCTTTCATTTCTCAGTTTTTCTTCTTTGTATCAAATCCATATTCAAAGAGAAACTCCTCCCATGTTTTCCCCTTTTTCGTCAAATGAAAAATGATTAATAGCTTGATTAACCCTTGATGAAAAAGGGAATGAACTGCATGTTCATGATGATTGTGAACCCTTGAAATCATCTTTTGCATAATCTTCAATAGATAATAAGGAAGGTTCAATTTCTTATCTCCGCCGAGATGCATCATAAAACATAGATGACACCTCAAAACCCTGTCATAACAGCCTTCACAGGTTACATAATTATGTATCATCTCCAATGGTGTTTTCCACATAGTATTTAGCTTAGTAACATGTATGCCATTCTTCCAATCCAGTTTTTTGAACCCTGGCAAAAGAAATTCGCTATAATCAGCCTCAAACGATTGTTGTTTGAACCACTTTTCTCCCTTAGAAGGTACACTAATAGCTTCTGCTATAACCTCTTCATTCATCATTATCTGCAAATCCTCAAACCAAACAAATTCATCATTGTAATTTTTTATGAATGCCCTAGTTACATGTTCATTGTGACCTTGCAATCTTTCACAAAATGGAAACTAGCGAGCATCACGCATCATCTTCGCCGACCTAGGGAATTCATGCAGCCACTGTAAATTATCAGGTTCAATTCTGCACAAAAATCCTCCATGTCTCTTTTTTTTTGTCATCCTTCGTTAACCTAGAATACACTCATGTGCACAAAACAAACCCCTACCCCCAAAACACGCATTGACATTGAATATGGGAAGAAATTCACAAACCCTATGCATATGGGAATAGTACTGAACAAATAAACTGTCATTATGATTAAATATGGGGTTCAACATATGTTTAATGAAATCATTGCCACCCATGTACAATCCTTTCCATGTGCCTTCATTCTATCATTTCATTACTAGGAGCTTTAATTTCAATCAGCATGGATCAAGTCAAACTGGCAGCACAACCATATTTTCATTTTTTTATATATACTCATATTTTGATTTTTTTATATATGCTGCCAGTTTATAACCAAAGTTACATATATGCTTAATTTCACAATATCCCTTGCTTTAATACAAATCAATAACCTTTGAAAGATAAATGATTTGAGTCTTATTATGATTTAAAGGAAAACATAGAAAAAATCATAAAAGAAAACTAGGGTAAAACTAGGATAAATTTCCATAGTAAAAGGTAGGGTAAAACTAGGATTATGCCCCCAAATGGAAACACTAAGAAAAATAAGATAAAAACCCTAAGATTAATATGAAAAACAACTATAGAGATAACACTGGCGGTTTGGATCATAAGATTGAGGACTTGCAGTCTCATGAAAACACACAGGTCAATGAAAAAGCAAGCAGTTCAGATCGTTGATGATTAATTAGATGAGGATGAAATGCTGCCCACATATGATTCACTCAATCTGCTTTTGAATTTTCTACATATTAGTAGCCAAAATTAAGATGAGTACTAAAAAATTAGATTTGAGAAAACTTCTTGTGATGAATATTTCATTGGAAAAAAAATTATATTAAACTAAGTTAGGTATCAAGAATCCCTACTCAAAATATCTAGTGAGATACCCATCCCCTTTCTTGTAAATAAGTGAGTATTATTTCGATGGTAAGAAGCTCGAAGCTGGAAAATGAGATTTTATGAAATGGTGTTGCAGTTCCATACAAGCATTGAGCTTTTTTCATTTTTACAGCTTCCTAAAGGGGATGCATGCAGCGTCTGGTTGTCATATGAATCCATATGGCTTCTCACCTACTCACCAAGAATTTTTTTATGGTGGCGACTGCCATAGAAGAAGCAAAATATTTGTCTCAGTTCACCCTAGAAGAATTGACTAGATCCCTTCTATCTCATCAATCCTGATTCAATGAACAAGAAGAGACACTAACAAGTGCATTCAACACCCAATCTTTCCTCAGCAGAGATCGAGGTAGATGAAGAAGTGGCCAAGAGTCTTTTCATACGGAGTACAAAACCAGTCATGATCATTCTGTTCACTCAAAACACTCTCACAACTCTCATGGACAAAGGGGGAGACGTAATAGATGGACAAATAAGTCTAATATCAAGTGCAACTACTGCAATAAGTACAATTATTATGAACATATCCCTCACAATGAGTGTCCAGGACAAGATTCCCAAAGAAGCATGGGGTGATACTACGATTAGTGTTTCACATCTATGAGTTTTTGCTTTGTTTCATTTTATCATGTATCTAACGAACTCAGAAGAAAGTTGGATAAGAAGAGTTAATGGTGAATTTTCATTGTTTACAGTGAAAACCATAAGGATTACAAATTTTATAATCCTATCACCAAGAATATTGTGGTGAGCAGAGATGTGAAATTTCTTAAAGAAAAATGTGAGAGTGATCCTTTAGATATACATCAATAGTAAAGTACAGATATTTCAGATTTACTTCTATGACTTCCAATATGGGAAGTACAACAACTCGAAGAAACACCACCCGATAGTCCACCTCGGGACCAGAAAACAAGAAGTTTGAGGGGGTTATATGAACAAAATTCTATTATTAATGAGCAACTTTAGTATGCTTTGCTTTCCTTTCATCCCACAAATTTTGATGAACTTGTAAATTATGCACATTAGGTACAATCAATGAATGAATATATTGATACTATTGAGAAAATTAAAACTTGGGGATCTTGTTGATATCCCTATAGAAAAAACCAGTATTCGAGTCAAATGGGTCTATAATACCAAACTGAATGAAAAAGGAGACATTGAAAAGCACAAGGAAATGTTGTTTGCAAAAGGATATGCACAACAATGTGGTGTCGATTATGATGAATCTTTTGATCTGGTAGAAAGTATGGATACCATCAGAGATGCACTTTGTTAACACAAAAAATTGCTCACCTAGCTTTGCATGGCCTAAACCATGTGCATACATCATATTCCCTACCATATTTCCCTTACTTCTGACCTTCACAATTGTATTTCTAGTCCAAAACATGATTATTTCCTATGGTTTACCCTCATTCTCTCCCATAATAGGGCCACCCCCGCCCCCAAAAAAAGGCCTAAAACCCCAAAAGAGGGCCAGAAAAACAAAAAAAAGGGCGTAAAACACAAAAAAGGGCTAAAACCACTAAAAATGGATAAAAACCCTAAAAAGGGTGCAAAAACCATAAATAGGATTCTAAAACCCTGAAAGAGATAAAATGTCAAAAAACCCTAGAAACATATTATAAAATAAGTGTGAAGGTCTCTCGCAAAAGATTCTTACACCTTTTTTCCCATTATTTTATTCTGTGAATATAGTGAGACACCTTTTTATCTCAATTGTTCACACTCCATTTCGCCATCATCGCGTGGCCCTACCATTCCCACTTATTACGTCGAGACATTCTCTGTACCCACCTAAAGAACCATTATGTGGAGAGGCAGACCATTTTCGAGATAGCCACAGTGGCCCATTTTTATAAGAAATAAGGTATAATTTTCGTGTATTTGCTTTTTATTTTAGTTTAGTTGTATATGTTTATTTTCTTTGTATTAATGATATTGTTTATTGCTGTATATTATTCCATGAAGTCTCCCTTACTGTCCCATTGACATAAGGCTGGTGCTTTTCCAGGAAACAGGGGTGAAAACCTTGTTATAGTTTTGGCGACTCCGCTAGTTGATCCTCTCGGATCCCAGTTTCATAGGTTTTTCTTTATTTTATGTATTTAGTCGTCACCGATCGAGCCCCCACACAACCAATATGAACCTTCATGGCACTAGTGCCTTCCCCCCTCAGCCCCTGTTGACTATTTTCTGATTTTTTCTCTGTCTGACTTAATTCGCTCCTATTGGACCAGTAGCTGTGACCTAGTCTCCTATTTTTCCCTGTTAAGCACAACCTAGGTCATGACACTAGCCCCATAAAGTGCGAGCTACCTCACAGGGCTCAGTTGTAGCTATTTTGGGTACAAGTGTGACCCCACTTTCCCCTGTAGCATCTTTTTGAGCGACCCAGTCATGCCTTCTCCTCTTTTAGGCATGACTTGGATGTTTTTTGGGACGATCCCCTCTGTCTTCCTGTTTTGTGTGACCCAGATCACATATGTTCCTCTGAAAGGTGCAACTATCAATTAATTGTTAGTTTTCCATACCTGTTTCAGACCCCGTGTGTCCCACACTCTGTCCAAGCCTGTTTCCTTTCCAAACCTGCTCTGTTACAACCCATTGCTTGTTCCCTACAGAAAAAATCCCTTGTTACCCATTTATTTCAAACTTGGAAGGACAGTTTCATATAAAGGTGCACACACATTCACACAATTAAGAAAACACGCTCGGTTCATGACCCCGAGTAGAGACATTAAAAAGAATCAATTAACATAATAACATTCAGACTAGGGAATAATTCCTATCTGCTTAACTATGGGAAGTACTTGGGCTTTTCCCTAAAACTAATTGTGAGAGAAATTCCCCACTAGGAAACATTAAAGAAAACAAATTCCCCACTTCCAAATTTCGATCCAAAGAACACATTGAGATAGTTCATATAGACCTCCATGGACCCATTCAAATCCAATCCATAGGAGGTAGTTTTTATTTTCTAACATTCATTGACAATTTTAGCAGCAAAGATGGATTTATTTCCTCAAGAATAAATTAGAGACCTTATCAAGGTTCAAAGAGTTCAAGGCCTTAACTAAGAATAAAAATGGAAAGTTCATTAAAGTGATTAGGTCATATGGTGGAGGTGAATATGAGACACATGAGTTTATAAATTTCTGCAAGCAGCATGACATCGAGAGACAATTCACCACAAGATACACTCCAAAACAAAATGAAGTTTCTAAACGAAATAATCAAACCATCATGAACATGGAGCACATTATGTTGTCACATAAGAAGCTATCATAAGAGTATTGGGTTGAAGTTGTTGCATGCTCAGTCTACTTGTTAAACAGATCTTTCACAATGAGTGTCTAGGACAAGATTCCTGAAGAAGCATGGGGTGGCACTACAATTAGTGTTTCACATCTATGAGTTTTTATTATGTTTCATTTTATCATGTATCTAACAAAATCATAATAAATTTGGTTAAGAAGAGTTAATGGTGTATTTTCATTGTTTACAGTTAAAACCATAAGGATTACAAATTCTATAATCCTATCACCAAGAAGATTGTGTTGAGAAGAGATGTGAAATTTCTTGAAGACAAATGCAGGAGTGATCCTTTAGATATACATGAATAGGAAAGTACAGGTATTTCATATCTACCTCTTATACTTTCAATATGTGAAGTACAACAACTTGAAGACACACCACCCAATAGTCAACCTCAGGACCAGAAAACCAGAAGTTTGAGGGAGCTATATGAGCAGACTTCTATTACTGATGAGGAACTTCAGTATGCTTTGTTTTCCTTTCATCCCAGAAATTTTGATGAAGTAGTAAATTATGCACATTGGGTACAATCAATGAATGAATAGATTGATACTATTGAGAAAAATAAGACTTGGGATTTGTTGATATCCCTATAAACAAAACTAGTATTCGAGTCAAATGGGTCTATAAGACCAAACTGAATGAAAAATGAGACATTGAAAAGCACAAGGAAATGTTAGTTTCAAAAGGATATGCACAAAAATTTGGTGTGGATTATGATGAATCCTTTGATCTGGTAGCAAGGATGGATACCATCAGAGATGCAATTTGTTAACACAAAAAATTGCTCAACTAGCTCTGCATGGCCTAAACCATATGCATACATCATATTCCTACCATATTTCCCTTACTTTTGACCTTCACAATTGTATTTCCAGTCCAAAAAATTATTATTTCCTATGCTTTACCCTCATTCTCTACTAAAAAGCGGCGAAAATCCCCCAAAAAGGGCCTAAAAACCCCAAAAAGGGCAAAAAAAACCCCAAAAAAGGGCCTAAACCCCAAAAATGGCTAAAAACCCTAAAAAGGGTGCAAAAACCCTAAATAAAGTTCCAAAACCCTAAAAATGGCTAAAAACCCTGAAAAGGGTGTAAAAACCATAAAAAGGGTGCAAAAACCCTAAATAGGGTTCCAAAACCCTAAAAGAGGTCAAAGGTAAAAAAACCCTAGAAACATATTATAAAAATTGTGTGAAGGTCTCTCCCAAAAGATTCTTACACCTTTTTTCCCATTATTTTATTATGTGAGTACAGCAAGAGACCTTTTTCTCTCAAGTATTCACACCCCATTTCACCATCATCCCATGGCCCTACCATTCCCACTTAGCATATCGAGACATTCTTCGTACCCACCTGGAGAACCAGCCTGTGGACAGGTAAACCATTTCCGAGACAGCTACGGTGGCCCATTTTTATAAGAAAGAAGGTATAATTTTTGTGTATTTTCTTTTTATTTTAGTTTAGTTGTATATGTTTATTTGCTTTGTATTACTGATATTGTTTATTGCTATAGATTATTCCATGAACTCTCCCTTACTGTCCCATTGACATAAGGCTAATGCTTTTGCTTTTGGGAATTTAATTTATTCTATGTAGTTAGACTAAAAAATTACTCACACTTAAAAAAAAAATAATACTTATTCATGTATGTCAGATAAAAAAATTACTCACACTTAAACCAAAAATAATACTTATTCATGCATGTGACATAATGTTGTCTTTCTTTTCCTGTTTAGTTTTCTAGATCCATATTTTTCATGTTAACAAGTATATAACATGAGCCATTTTATTTTATTGATATCTTTCCACTTGTCAGTTTCTGGTTTGCTATCCTCCCTAGATCCAACTATTCTAACAGTCTGCCTTGAAGGTTTAGAAAACATATTGAGAAGCTAGTGTGGCTAAAAAGAATGCAAGCCTAACATATGTTAATGCATATTTGAGCCAAATTTAGGATGCTGGCAGTTTGGATCATAAGATTGAAGACTTGCAGTCTCTTGAAAATGCACAAGTCCCTTCTATCTCATCAATCCCGATTCAATCAACAAGAAGAATCACTAACAAGTGCATTCAACACCCAATCTTTCCTCGGCAGAGGCCAAGGTAGATAAAGAAGTGGTCAAGGGTCTTATCATATGGAGTACAGAACTAGTCATGATCATTTTGTTCTCTCAGAACACTCTCACAGCTCTCATGGACAGAGGGGGAGACGTAATAGATGGGCCAATAAGTTTAATATGAAATGGTGTTGCAGTTCCACACAAGCATTGAGATTTTTTCATTTTTACAGCTTCGTAAAGGGGATGCATGCAACCTTTGGTTCTCAGATGAATCCATTTGGCTTCTCACCTACTGACTAAGAAATTTTCTATGGCGGTGACTGCCATAGAAGAAGCAAAATATTTTTCTCAGTTCACCCTAGAAGAATTGACTAGATCCCTTCTATCTCATCAATCCTAACTCAATCAACAAGAAGAGTCACTAACAAGTGCATTTGACAGCCAATATTTCCTCAACAGAGGTTGAGGTAGATGAAGAAGTGGCCAAGAGTATTCTCATATGGAGTACAGAACCAGTAATGATCATTCTATTCACTCAGAACACTCTCACGGCTCTCATGGACTGAGGGGGAGACGTAATAGATGGACCAATAAGTCTAATATCCAGTGCAACTACTGCAATAAGTACAACCATTATGAATGAGACTGCATAAAGAATCAAGCATATCAGAATAGTGGCGAAACTCATGTCTCAAAAGAAGAAGTTTTATCAGAGGTTATGTTCCTCTCTTATGAAGAAACTGAAGAACAATGCAATGCAACACATATTTATGGCTACTAGATACTGGCTACAACAATCATATGACAGTTAACAAGTCATTATTCTCTAGTTTGGATTCCTTTGTTCTCACGAATATCAAGATAGGAGATAACTTTATGGTTCCAACAAAAGGAAAATGTATTATTCTTGTACTTACAAAGAAGAATGAGAAGAAATTTATTCATGAGGTTTCTATGTATCGAATCTGAATGTCAATATGATCGGTATCTAGGTCAATTACTTCAGAACAAGTATGATCTTCGATTTTATAAAACATATTGTTCCATTTATGATAAACCCCCCACGAGGAGACTCATAGTTGAAGTTGACATGACCAAGAATAGAATATTTCCTCTCAGTATCATAAGTGCCATCTTTCCAGAGTTAGTAGCCCATGCTATCTCTAGTCCATATGAAACTTGGTTATGGCACTGTAGAATTGGTCATCTTCCCTTCAAGACTCTCAACATACTGAACAAATAGTCCATTGTCAAGGAATTACCAATTATAAATGAACAATCCAGTTCTTGTGAGGATTGTATCATTAGGAAACATTAAAGAGACAAATTCCCCACTTCCACATGTCGACCCAAAGAACATATTGAGATAGTTCATATAGACCTCCGTGGACCCATGCAAATCCAATACACAGGAGGTAGTTTTTATTTTCTAACATTCATTGATGATTTTAGCAGAAAAAACTGGATTTATTTCCTTGAGAACAAAACAAAGACCTTCTAAAGGTTCAAAGAGTTCAAGGCCTTGACTGAGATGAAAAATGGAAAGGTCATTAAAGTGATCAGGTCAGATGGTGGAGGTGAATATGATTCACATGAGTTTATATATTTTTGCAAGCAGCATGACATCCAGAGACAGTTCACCACCAGATACACTCCACAACAAAATGAAGTTTCTAAATGAAAGAATCAAACCATCATGAGCATGGACCACATTATGTTGTAGTATAAGAAGCTATCATAAGAGTATTGGGCATGCTCAGTCTACTTTTTGAACATATCTCTTACAATGAGTGTCAAGGACAAGATTCCTGAAGAAGCAAGGGGTGGCACTAAGGTTAGCGTTGCACATCTATATTTTTTTGTTCTGTTTAATTTTATCATGTACCTGAAAAACTCATAAGAAATCTGGATAAGAAGAGTTAATGGTGTATTTTCACTAGTTACAGTAAAAACCATAAGGATTACAAATTGTATAATCCTATCACTAAGAATATTGTGGTGAGAAAATTTCATGAAGACAAATGTGGGAGTGACCCTTCAGATACACATCAATAGGAAAGTACATATATTTCAGATCTACTTCTCAGACTTCAAATATGGGAAGTACAAAAACTAGAAGAAACACCACCTGATAATCCACCTCAAGACCAGAAAACCAAATGTTTGAGGGAGTTATATGAGCAGACTTCTATTATTGAGGAGCAACTTTAGTATGCTTTGTTTTCCTTTCATCATACAACTTTTGACTAAGTAGTAAATTATGAACATTGGGTACAATCAATGAATGAAGAGATTGATACTATTGAGAAAAATAAGACTTGGGATCTTGTAGATATCCCTATAGACAAAACCAATATTTGAGTCAAATGGGTCTATAAGACCAAACTGAATGAAAAAAGAGACATTGAAAAGAATAAGGAAATGTTGGTTGTAAAAGGATATGCACAACAATGTGGTCTGGATTATGATGAATCCTTTACTCTGGTAGCAAGGATGGATACCATCAGAGATGCACTTTGTTAAAACAAAAAATTGCTCACCTAGCTCTGCATGGTCTAAACCATGTAAATACATTATGTTCCTACCATATTTCCCTTATTTTTGACCTTCACAATTTTATTTCTAGTCCAAAACATTTATATTTCCTATGTTTTACCCTCATTCTCTTCAGAAAAAAGGCTAAGAAACCAAAAAAGGGCCTAAAAACCCAAAAAAGGGCCTAAAACTCCAAAAAATGGATAAAACCCCATAATTAAGAAAAGGTCCAAAAACCCATCAGTGGTGTCTACCTCTAACACTTCCACCGATGGGGCAACCAAAGTCCCACGGTTTCCTATATGTTGTATCGCCAACAACATGAGTGCTCGTGCTGCCCTAAATTATAGCATTGTTGGCGACTTGGCCCAATCACTTGCAACCATGTCCACTCTAGAAGTGCTCAAAAATTGCTTGTCACAATGTAAATTGTTTTTATGCGCACTAGGTGTCATTGATCCCTCTGATTGCAAGTTGGTCACTTTTGATCTGGATCAAGGAGAACCCAAGATGTCGACTACCATCGCCTTCAAAGTCTCAATCTCAATTCAAAATTCGGTGATACATTGATGCATTATCGATGAAGGGGCATCCACCTGTGTTGTGTCGACCTTTGTTTGGAAAAAAATCGGGTCCCCTACCCTTCAACCTTCCACTATCGCCCTCTGCACCTAAGATGGCCGCTCTGCAAAGGCCCATGGAATTCTTACGAATGTCCCTGTTGAGTTAGCCGGTAACACAATTTTGATTGACATTGAGGTTATTAATGACCAACTTGGTTACAACCTCCTTCTTGGACGTAGCTACATGTATGCGCCCATGATATTCGTGGCCTCCATTGTCTTTTGACTCCTGATGTTTCCTCATTATGGAAATATGGTGACTGTCAACCAATTGAATTACTTCGATCTGAAGGGGCCGGCCACACCGAAACACATCATTCCTACCATTGATACTTCCATTGACAACATGTCCATTCCTTCCTTACCTGCTCTGGTACTGAGCTTATTTTCCAACACCCTTATGGAAAAAACCTTCCCATCCCTGCCACCTCGCCCCACACCGATTGATACAAAATATTTGTCTACTGTCAAATCTAGTACCATCCCGACCGCATCACAACATCAGTCACAACCCGCACCACTGTCACCTGGGAATTATTGGGGTCCACTCCCAATCCACACGATTCCCTTCCTGTTTCCACCATCTAACATCCTAAGAAATCCTATCATGGCTACTCTCAATTTACCCAATTTAATGTTGGGAATTCTCGTGTGGTACCTTGACCCACCTACCCCACCTCCAATGCCCCAAGTTGTGTTGACTCTCGTCCAACCTATTGAGATGGAGTCACGCCCTCCTCCTGGACCATAGAACACATCTTCCATTCCCAAACCTGTCCCTCCTCTCCTAAAGAAGGCTGGGGACAAGGCCACCAAAGTAACAACCGATCCTCGTCCAACTCCACCTTCCGCTTTGTGCGATATCCAAGGTCATGAAACACAAAATTGTCTAGATTTACCTATCCTTTGCACACACATGGATGATATGGATGCATCAGATGGTACTTCAGTAGTCATCATCCTAGATCTACCAACAATCAAGAATAAGTCATTGAGGACCAAACTGTTAGATTTTTTTATCATTTAATCAATATGATCTAGGATCTTATCTGAGAGAATAACATGAACAACAATAATCACAAGAGACAAGAGACACAAAGAGTTTTCCTTGGGGAAACCATTAAAGAGAAAACCCTGCAACTTCCTCAGAGATAGAATGAGCACCAATAGAAAAAGTAAAACCCAAATACACAAATATGATCTTCGACAACTGTTCTCTATCTCACTTCTGTGAGCTCCTCTTCTCTCACTCATGCACTATAGTTGAGTGAGTGTGTGTTTCAAATACAGAGTCTCACTGATCTCTATTTATACTAGTTTTCCACTTGACAATTACTTGCGAGGGATGACCTCACTAGGAGATTCTAATAACCCTAGTACCCCCCAACTATGGTGACTATTGCCCCAACTTACAACGGAGGGTTAACCTCTATGACCTTACATGAATTTATTATATTAATGATTCTCCTGATAGGAACATCGGGGTACAATGAAATACAACATAAGATATACAAGTGAATACATTCCGAAGTTACAAATACATCAACACTCCCTCTTAACTAGGAAGGTATTCTCTTGACACAGTTCATCAACACAAGTCTTCATCACAGGATCATCATCATAGCTAGATCATCATCGTCACTGGATCATCATCACTTCTCCTGCTATCTCAAGAAAATGGTGGTATCTCTCAATTATACTCGTCATAGGAATTTCTACAGAGCTAGGCCTTTTTCATGCTAGTTGTAGGCCTAGTCTCCATGTAGGTCTTCTTCTTCAACGCTTATATCATCGGCATGGTAGGACACACCTACTACCATCTGAGAAGGGATTTAGCACTTACATCCACACATGTTAGGAGACACATACTACCATCTAGGGAAAGGCCCCAACACTTACATCCATTGGCATGGTAGGACACACCTACTACCATCCAAGGAAAGGCCCCAACACTTACATCCACTGGAATGGTAGGAAACACCTACTACCGTCTAGGGAAAGGCCCCAACACTTACATCCACTGGCATGGTAGGACACACCTACTACCATCTAGGGAAAGGCCCCAACACTTACATCAACTAGAATGGTAGGACACACCTGCTAAAATCTAGGGAAAGGCTATGCACTTACATCTTCCAACATGGTAGGACACACCTACTACCATCCAGGGAAAGGCTTTCCACTTACATCTTCCAAAATGGTAGGACACACCTACTACCATCCTAGGAAAGGATCTGCTCTTACATCCTTCGGCATGGTAGGACACACCTTCTACCATCCATGGAAAGGCTGTGCTCTTACATCTGCAGGCATGGTAGGAAACACCTACTACCATCTTGGGAAAGGCTCTACACCTACATCTGCCAGCATGATAGGATACACCTACTACAATCCCGGGAAAGGCTCAACACTTGCATCTGATCATGGGAGGAACCAATCCTGCCACTGTTAACCCAAAAAATCCCACAATGAGCTCTACATGACCTACACCAACTACATATATCTATGTACGACCCTCATTTGACCCCATTTGACCCCCACATCGTCAAGAAGGCTTAAAAATATGAAAAATGGCTTAAAAACCCCTAAAAAGAGCCAAAATAGCTCTCATAGGGGCTAAAGCCTCCAAAAAGGGGATAAAACCCCTCAAAGGATCTTAAAACCCCCAAAAGAGCTAAATACTGAGAGAAAGGGGATAAAATCCTAAAAAAGGGGCTAAAGCCCTAACCAGGGGCTTAAAACCCTAAAAAACTTGAGAAAAAGTATAAATAGATGGGTGGGGTCACTCTCAAATCACTCCTTCACTCCCTATCATTATGTTGCTCATGTGAGTGCCTTGAGACCATTTTCCTCTCAATCCATTCACCCTCCCTCTCTTCCATTCCTCCATTGAGCCATAGCTCCCCATTCGTAAGAGAGGTACTCTCCCAAGCTAGGGCACAGTGGCCCATTCCAACCAGAAGGTATACTTGTTTTGTTTTATGTCTTTGCTTTGGTAGATTGTAGTTTTTCTAACAGTATTTGTTTGCAGGTCTATTGCTTAACATGTTCTTGCAGGTTTTCATTGATTGCTTGCAGGTATTTTTGGTTTTCTAACAGTTGTATGTAGGGTCTTGGAGCTTAACCCTAACCTTGTGTGCAGAGGGGTTTCGTTTTTCTCATTTATGTTTCAGTCTATTTCCTTCTGTTCTTCCATTCTCATAGGAACCCTACCCTTCCATCCTATAGATGGAAGGAAGTCATTCCTGCTTTGTAGCTAGGGTAAAATCCCTACTACAGATTTGGCAACCATACCAGGTCGATCCCCTAGGATCCCTGGGTTTTATTTCTGCATTTTAGTTTTATTTTCCCTAGTTTTATTTTATGTAAAATCTAGATTAGCTCTATCTTTTCCTACATTTTTAGTTACTGTCGAGCCTCCTCAAAGCCAAAACGAGCCCATTTGGCCACAGTACAGGTTACTGTCAGCCGGATCTGACTTAGGTTCAGGAAATTTTTACCTTTTGGAGTAGGTCGCTCTTATCGGGCTGAAAGGTGTGACCAGGTCACTCATTCAGGCCCAAAAGGTGTGCCCAAGTCACTCATCTAGGCCCAAAAGGTGCGACTTCATCCCAAAATCCAGACTGCTTCTGTTTGGAGTTTCTGAGTGACCCCCTCACCACATTTACCCCTAAAAGAGTGATCTGTCTCTCAGATTCTGAATTTTAAAGATTAGGGACTATCAGTGCAGCTCAGCTGCCTCTGTCCATTGAATATATGTCTATTTCCTTTCAGCATCTGTTTATTTTATTACAACATGTGTAAATCATTCTTAAATTGAATGGCTAATTGATTAATGAATCTGTTTAAAACTTCAATCAAAAAATTACTGTAGGTTTCAATTTTTTAAGTTGAAATTAACATCTTGCCTAGATCTTTCTCTTCTACCCAGTCATCATGCTTTGGGGTATTATGGGATAAGACAAAGGGTGAAGATCATATAGTAATAGGCACTTCACCTGTGATTTTTCAAAACCACTAAAAATAGGTGACTTGGAAGGTAGAGGGGGTAGTAGGCCTAGGGGGCCTCACGGCGCTCAACGTCTTCCCTGTTGACCGACCTTGCATCCGGAAGGTTACCTAAGGATATACAGATGGGCTTAGTCCCATTGTGTTGAGATCCCAGCACCCTTTCCTGGTTGAAGAGAAATACCGATGTAAGGAAGTCACCTAGTCAGGCTATCATAGTTCAGATTAAGATATGGTACATGTTTAAATTTCTGTTTATCATTAACTGCTTTCATCAACAATGTTCTGAACTTTGCAGAATATTCATGAACCATTCAAGCATCCACTAAATACAACAGAAAGACAAAAGGACATGCACACAAACCATACCATAAAAAACAACCATACTCAGTTCATGACGTTGAGTAAGCGATTAAAATCTAAAATTTACACTAAGTCAAACATCTGCATTCTTTGAGGACATAAGTCCCTGACTGCCTTAACCATGGGAAGTAATTGGGCTCAACCCAGAAACTCATTGTGATGAGTACCATGAGAACCCCAAAGTAGCTGGTTGTTGAGAGGAATTCCCAATCGAAACGGGCAACGACCCCCACCGATTGACTACCACTCCCATGAAGAAAAATCCAAGCACTATCTTCTAGCAATATTGGTGGCTGAGTGACCACCTGAAGCCAATAAGAAGCCATTAAAACTGGGGTCCAAAAATCATCACCATATTTCACCACTTGACATACAAATCAAACACAATTGATTCCCCACGTTCTTCCTCATGCCTGAGAGGCGATACACCATAGTTCGGGTCCTTGAATCAACACCATCGAGACCATTCTTGATGACCCTCTACACCATCAAAGGGCCACACATCCTCTGATTCAAACTTAGAATCATACCAATCTTTGCCAGACCTGCATACTGCACCATCTAGCCCCATG
Source organism: Pseudotsuga menziesii (assembly GCA_001517045.1). NCBI lineage: Eukaryota > Viridiplantae > Streptophyta > Pinopsida > Pinales > Pinaceae > Pseudotsuga > Pseudotsuga menziesii. Next base: position 415,544 of record LPNX011103719.1, read on the forward strand.
GATGGTGCAAAACCATATCCATTTTCTGGCTTAGTGATTGGAAGTGGACCCATGTACACACACCACACCACCACCAAAACCTTTAATGGTGGACCCAGAACGGTCATGCAAACCATCATAAGCCAGCTACCGCCGCCCATATTGACCAGTCAAGTTGTCCCACCTGTAACACATAGGGGCAGTGTGCCTTCTACCCACACTGTCCCACTTGGCATACATGGGGGCAGTGTCCCTTCCACCGTCCCTCCTATCACACATGGGGGCAGTGGCCCTTCCACTCACATAGCTTCTTTACCACACTTGGGGGCAGTGGCCCATCCACAACGGTGCCACAAGTACCCTGAGTTATTTAGGTGGATCATGTCCTTGCAAACCCCACCATCATTCCTGCCCTATCTCACATCAACCTTGGGTCTAACCTTCCTTTCATGGCATGGATCAACCTACCTGACTTGGATCAGTTAACAAATGACACTATCCGTGATGAAACGTTTTGGCCTCCCATGACAACCAAACTTCCCTTAGACATTCCGAAGTTTGAAGGGAAGGCAGGGGAGTGCCCTCAAAACCACATCATGGCGTTTCAACCATGGTGCTCATCAAATAGCATTGTAGATGATTCAATCAGGATTAGACTGTTCCAATGCACCCTCACAGGTGCTAGAGCCAAGTGGTACATTGAGTTACCACAAGCTAAGTAGCTGGATTTTAACTCCTTGGATTTCATGTTCCTGCAATATTTCCAACTCCCCATTAGATATGATGAAGGGGTGGAGATCTTGCTATCTTTCTGCCAAAATATTGTGACCCACATAACCGACCACATCCATGAATGGCGACGATGTCATAGTTTGTACAACATTCAGCTTGATGACAGGATCTTCCTGGATTGGTTCCTAAAAACTTTGCTACCACCTATAGCAAAGGACGTCGCATCTGAACATCTCCAATATGAAGAGGAGGCCATATTGAAAGCCTATCAGTTTGATCTTATCTATGCATAGTCTGGATACCTTTACACTATCATTCCAGACAACCCCCATGCAGGTGCCTCTTACTGGGATGCACCGGGGGAATCCCATTCTACAGATGGCATCATAGGTTCCGTCTCTCACCAACCACAGCACCGTCTGACACCACCTGCAATACCACCACAACCAAGAAACACCCGTAGTGTTGCGTACCAAAACCAAACTCTGGACTATGCAAGAATTATGTCCCAGTCTAGAGCCACAACTTCTTATGCAAAACCTGCACCACCGTAGTAGGCCCAGCCATTAACTTGGCTGACATAGCAATACGCGGGACAAATTCCCACATTTGTGGCACTGACACCCACCCAAGTCTACTATGCACCACCGATGCAAGTTGTTCAAGCCCCCGCCCCTGCTCCAACTGCTCCATTGGGACAGGTGTTTGCACAGCAAAACTATACCAACCATCCAACCCCCAATAACCAACAAGGGAAAGCCAGGAATAACTGACCCTGGAACCAAGGAAACAATCAACCACGGGGAGGAAGTCAACAACCAAATCCTCCCAAAAATGCCGTGGAAAACCGACCATCCTAAAATCCTCAATGACCAAATGCATTAAGATGCAATGCTCCGTTTCATACAAACCAACCATGCACACTATGCAATATCTACAGGCACTACATATATGAGTGTCCCTTCATGGGTCACACTAAGTGGGCCATTAGAGACGAGGTTCAACATGCCACCAATACAACAGACCAAGCCCAAACCAACCCGGCACCACCAGGACCTCCTGCTATGGTGCTCCAAAACCCATTACCAATCCAAGTATTGGTGGCAACTGTACCCCCTCCCCAACCCAATCCCAACGCCCCAAGGGCACCTCCGATGGTAGAAATAGGTTCCCGCCACCTGCTACCTATGACAACTGAAGAGGTAAATTTACAGACCAAACGAAATTAGTACAAAACCAACACCGAACCCACTAACACGTCAGCGAAATCTACGTCAAAAACAACCAATGCACCTCTTTAGCTACACCCTTTCCCTCCACATCCCCCCATACGGTGGGTTTCCAACAACATCACGACTAGAGTTGCTATAAGCTACAACATCGTGGATGGTTTGGCCTAAACACCTACCATCATGTCCGCTCTTGAGGCACTCAAAACTTTCCCAATGTAGAAGAAAGCCTTACTAGTTGCCCTTGGGGCTGTAGACCCCTCTAACTCCAAGTTGATCACATTCGACATGGAGAATGGAGAACCACGGATGCCATCAACCATTTCCTTCCAAATCCCAATGTCTATCCAGAATTTGGTCATGCACTGGTGTATAGTGGATGAGGGGGCATCCACGTGCGTTATGTCTACCCTAGTCTGGCAGAATCTTGGATCCCCAATTCTGCAACAATCATTTACTACTCTGTGGGGTTATGATGGCCATCCCACTAAAGCCCAAGGAATACTCCCTCATGTCCCCATCACATTGGCTGAGAAAACATTACTAATTGACATAGAGGTTGTCAATGCTCAGTTGAACTATAACCTTCTCCAGGGAAGAAGTTATATGTACGCCATGAGAGTCATAGCATCAACTGTTTTTCATCTCATGATGTTCCCCCACGAAGGGAAAATCATGACGGTTGACCAACTGACTTATCATGATCCATAAGGGCTAACGACACCCACCAACGTTATCCCTATGATCAACACCATTGATCCGCAAGGGCCAACTGCACCTGCCAATGTTATCCTTGTGGTCAACACCATGGTTGACAACATACCAGCCTTTCCATTGTTGGATGTGGGCCCTGGGTTGTTTGCTGAAACCACCATGATGGCTTATTTCCCCTTAGTGTCACCAACACCGACGCCAAATGAGACTGCAGATTTGTGCATGCTCTCATCCAGCACTGCTGCACCCAAACATCAACTGTAGCCACAACCCCAACCGTAACCACAACACCATCTGCAGCCGCAACACCATCAGCAACCATAGCATCATCAATAGCCACAGCATTATGTGCAGCCACCACCACAACCTCATCCCCACATGCAACCATCAGGGAGTTATCTGGGCTCATCCCCAGTCCACACAATTCCCTTCCTCTTTCCCCCGCTTGGTGTCATGAGCAAGCCAATAATGACCACCTTAAACATCACCAATTTTACATTGGGGATTCTCATGTGGTACCTTGATCCACCAACCCAACCACAAATGCCCCAAGTGGTCTTAACCCCCGTGCAACCCATTGCGGTCAAATCTCATCCTCCACCCCGCCCGCAAAAACCAACTACCACATCTGCACCTGCACCGCCCCACCCAAAAAGGGCCAGGGGAAAAAACACAAAAGCTACCGCTGAACCTCGACAGATCCCACCTTGCGCCATCTGTGAAGAATAGGGCCATCCAACTCAAAAAATCCCTGAAATTCCTATAATCCACACACATTTGGACGTCATGGATACAACAAAAAACCTCCCTGTGGTTGAACTCCTAAGCGGGCCAATAGTGTGAAACAAGTCATTGAGAACAAACCATGCTTGCACCCTCTATGGATTGTATGGACACTATTCTCACCACTTCCAAGACTTGTCTGAGTTCCGAATGGCTCTAGACAACCTTCGACAACATTCCCTTGAATCTGAGATATCTCTAATCGAAGAATTCCATCCCCCACCTCCTTCTTTAGACACCATGTCCATTTACATGATGTCCAGTTCTACAGATCCTCTTATCTCTGTGATCACTGACAATCCATCAGACCTATCTCTTCATTTCTTTCGTAATGATTAGGAGATAGTTGAAGCCTTAACCACTCATAGTAGCCTTGGTATGACATGCACCAACCGCAGTCACAGCTCCATCCTCAACCACAGTTCCATCTGCAGTCGCAACCCCATCTGCAACCACAACCTCAGTTACTAAGGAAACATTGGGGTTCATTCCCAATTAACATGATCCTTTTCCTTTTTCTTTTCCTTTTCCTTTTCCTACCATCCGGGATCATGAGCAAGTCTGTCTTGGAAATCCACAATTTAAAGGATTTCACACTGGGAATTCCTGTGTGGTACCTTGAACCACCTACGCTACCTCTGAGGCCCTAGGATGTGTTGACTCCTATCTAGCCAATTTAGATGATGTTGCACCTACCTTTGGGTCCATCAAAGACTCCTCCCGTCTCCAGGCCTACCCCTCTTCCTTCAATAGAGACCAGGGGCAAGGCCACCAAAACCACAACCAATAACATTTACATGATCTCTAGTACTAGTTTCCCTCCTGTCCTTTCGGTCGTGGAAGATCCACGTGATCTATCTCGAAACCACTGATGCAATGATGGAGATATCTGTAAGACTACCTTAGGTTTTACCCCATTCCCTTTAAACCATAGTATGGAATCGGTTCTTCCCATAAAATACCAGATTCTGTCATCTTGCCTTGCCAACGAACTTCGTCTTGGCAAGGGGGCATACCTCTTCACTGACTCAGATGGTTACCTTTTGAAGAAGACACGTAACGGGATCTACCTCAAGAGAGTCTATGCCTGATACCACCACTATGAGTCCCTTATAGTGTATTTTTTTATTTTTTATTTTGCAAAGTTTTACCACAAATCAGAAAACCCCTCCAGTAATAAGTTCTACAAATGAGAATAACCCACTGGAGGGTGTGGTACTATAGCTACACATACACATGGTATGTCACACATATGCTCTAGCCACCAACCTGCTAGCACACCCATATGCCCCCATTTGGTCTAGCGTTTCCCTATGCATTACTGCACTAGGGGCAACACCATTAGATGCTAGTTACAGTCACCCGCAGCCTGTTAGAGACACGTCTCACACCTTTGGGCTCAAATTTTCATATTCTATCTTCTAATGAGACCATCATCTCATGTTTAATAAGTAATTTTTTGGACCACTTCCTAGAAGTTACCTCGATTTACGAGCCACATAATAGTGAATGTAAGTGTCTCCGGATCTATACTTGCATCACGCTTTCCTTTCGCCACTCATGCGGGTTCTTGGGCCACCACCCGTAAGGCACATCATTTTGATTTTTAGCATATAGCTGTCTAATCCGTCCACCACACCTTATGTGGATCTCTAGACCATCGTCTGAAGGACGGATCATTTCCCTTGCATGCATTTGGCATATAAATTCCTCTGTACTTGCACTCACATCACATGTAGTCAATTCTATCCACCACAACTCACGCAAAACTCTCCTTACCTCTATCTAAGAGTCACATCAGTTTGCGTGCCTCTGCCACATCGACTCACGTGCCTCTCCCACGATCTATCCCGTGCATGTATTGGTATGTTTAAGAGCCACCTACTCCATCCATACTGCATGGATGACCTTTGGACCATTGTTCACTATCCCGACATGGGGCACCAACTGTGCCACCGCAATCGGTTGACCATTCTAGAGTTTCTTTTAATCTTTTTTCTAACTCCTAAAAGAATGGAAATATGGTCAAGCACAGTTGCTTCCTTTCCTGGTCGTTAAAGTATAGGAAAGGGCTTCTACATCGTCTCATTTCTCTCCTTTTGTGAACCATGTAGAATACCATATGAAAAGGACCACCTTAAGATATTCAAGCCAAGACCATACCCCTCTGCATCCTTTTATGCTTTCTCGGGCAGAGGGACCGAACTTTATGAAAAATTTCACCATGGGTTGTCCTTAAGCTCTTTTCCAGCCTTCTCATCAAGAAAATATCACCGAGCAAACATGGTCTCGTTCATGCTTGTCAAAGTATCTGGATGACTGTCCAATCATTGTAGGTTTAACATTTTTTGGCCTAACTGGACTACCAATTGTAAAGATGTCTCTCATCCCCTAAAGGATGGGTGAGCTCTCCTATGTATACTTTTATAATTTTTTGGTAACAAGAGACTATCAACGAAAAAGAGCCCCCATTGGAGTCTTCTTCATGCTTTTAGACTCTCTAAAATTGAAATCACCATCGAGCATTTACTTTCTCAGGCTCGCCAAAAATCCACGAGATCGTACTACAACAGTTTCTTTAGACACCACCCCACAGACAACAGTTTGGCAGCATTCCCACTTTGGGTCACCTTTGTTCAAAGTACTCTGCAATGTGTCTTCCTTGGATCCCATCAATATCAAAAGTGTTTACCTCCCCCAAGTATTTCCCATCTGTAATGACATTCCCAGTATTACAGTTATGATCCCTTTCCCATGAGTTAGTTTCATTTGCTACCTAGTCCACCCTATCGTCATACTCTGAATAAAGGAAGTTTGAGTCCACTACACTCCCTCTGCCCCTGTTCAACTCCTTCCCTCCCCCCTCCCCCATCCAGTGGGTCAGTCCTTAGATTGTCTCACATCTTTCAGTTATCTCCCTCGTGCTTCTGGTCAAGGAAACACCATTTCCTTGACCAGGGGAAGGTCTCGCTCTGTCAATGAAAACACATGTATTCTAGAGGATAGAACCAGAGGTCCCTGTATCCTGGTTTCATTAACCTCATTGATGAGTTCCTTGGACCACTTCATAGGATTCCTTAGTGCCTCTCGGGATGGTTGTTTCTCACGTGCTCGAATCCAACTACATCATCGCACCATTGAGATTCATACAGGGTATTGGTCCACGCAGTATTTGGTTGAAGACCCCGGATGTCACCTAACTCTAGCACATTGATTAGTCTATGAAAGGGACCCAAACAAATTCATGTCCCTTATGATTTTTTAGTTGTGTTAGAGACAATGTTCAGAATCCCTAGCAGTGCTTCTATATAGATTTATGATTGATGCAGCATATTTGTACCTTAGAGACTCTAACTCTTCATCAGTGGGTCCCTACAACTATGTACCATTCCAGATCAAGCAGGCCATCAGTCATGAAGATATAGCATTCCATAAGAATTCCATGGGTACAATGTCGCAATTATTCAGATCAGTATTGTATTCAGCCTCTCATTGAGGAAACCACTATTGTAACAATAGTTGTACATGATCGGCTCTTGTATTATAGAGCTTAGATCACATTATTCTTTTGGCATCGTTACGAGCATGGGGATTCTTGCCTCGTCCATATACATGTCACACATTATTTGTATCTCACCCATTGATGGGAACCATATTAATACAAAAACCAAAAGCCACCATGCCCCAGCCTAGGAAGCACCACCTCTCCCCAGAAAATCTTATGATGTCCGTCGGCCATACGATGAGCTCATGCCCGCACACATCAGGGTGCAATCTGTTAACCTAAAAAATCCCACAATGAGCTCTACATGACCTACACCACCTAAATACATCTACGTGCGACCCTCATTTGACCCCATTTGACCCCCACACCCTCAAGAAGGCTTAAAAATATGAAAAAGGGCTTAAAAACCCCTAAAAAGAGCCAAAATAGCTCTCATAGGGGCCAAAGCCTCCAAAAAGGGGTTAAAACCCCTCAAAGGAGCTTAAAACCCCCAAAAGAGCTAAAGATTGAGAGAAAGGGGCTAAAATCCCCAAAAAGGGGCTAAAACCCCAACCAGGGGCTTAAAACCCTAAAAATCTTGAGAAAAAAGTATAAATAGTGGGGTGGGGGTCACTCTCAAATCACTCCTTAACTCCCTATCGTTATGTTTCCTGCATGAGTACCTTAAGACCATTTTCCTCTCAAGCCATTCACCCTCCCTCTCCTCCGTTCCTCCATTGAGCCATAAATCCCCATTCCTAAGAGAGGTACTCTCCCAAGCTAGGGCATGGTGGCCCATTCCAACCAAAAGGTATACTTATTTTTTTTTATGTCTTTGCTTTGGTAGATTGTAGTTTTTCTAACATTATTTGTTTGCAGGTCTATTGCTTAACATGTTCTTGCAAGTTTTCATTGATTGCTTGCAGGTATTTTGGCTTTCTAACAGTTGTATGCGGGGTCTTGGAGATTAACCCTAACCTTGTGTGTAGAGGGGTTTCATTTTTCTCATTTCTGTTTCAGTCTATTTCCTTTTGTTCTTCCATTCTCACAGGAACCCTACCCTTCCATCATATATACGGAAGGAAGTCATTCCTGCTCTATAGCTAGGGTGAAATCCCTACTACAGCCACCATGTCAGAAAGGCACAACACTTATATCTGACCATGGGAGGAACCAATCCTACCACCATGTCAGAAAGGCACAACACTTACTTTAGACCATGAGAGGAACCAATCCTGCCACCATGTTATAAAATAACAACACTTACATATGACCATGGGAGGAGCCAATCCTGTCACCATGCTAGAAAGGAACAACACTTACATCTGACCATGGGAGGAACCAATCCTACCACCATGTCAGAAAGGCACATCACTTACATATGACCATGGGAGGAACTAATCCTACCACCATGTCAGAAAGGCACAACACTTACATCTGACCATGGGAGGAACCAATCCTACCACCATGTCAGAAAGGAACACAGACTCGTCACTTCCCCTTGGAAGAAACCTCGATCTCGAGAACACCAAGCTTCTCCTTGAACTACTCAAACTTCACTCTATCCATTTCTAGTATAGAATCATATTAGGGATGATTACATCCAAGGATAACCTACGAGCTTCGCCAAGAATGATTACATCTAAGGAAAATCTATAGGGTTGTTTAAGTTTGATCAACCTACGAGCTTCACTAGGATTTTATGCTCAGACAACCTGTCTCACATGCTATGCTAGAACTCCCTCTTTCAAGAGATCTCAATCTGTATCACAAACTGGAGCTTCACTGCTCCTCTCTTGACTGTACTTAGTGCCATGCAGGACTGCTTCCTGCTAAACCAAGAGATCACACTTGATCCCATACTGAAGTAGCACCCCAAAGTTCTCTTCCTATCAATGGCACTTCCTTCCCAATCCAAATCCACATAACCTTCCAGTTTAATATTCTAATTCACTTTATATTTGATCCCATAGTAAACTGTACCCTTCAGGTACCACAGAATATGCTTTGCAGCAATTAGGTGAACATGTCTCAGATCTGTCAGGAACTGGCTCAATGTGTTCACAACAAATAAAAATCTGGTCTCATATTCATTAGGTACATCATTGACCCAATCATCTAATGATACATTGTGGCATCAATCGACTCTGATGAAGCGTCACTTAATAGCTTCAATTTCAATTCCATAGGTGTGGTCATGGCCTTGCAGTCCATTATCCTGAACCTTTTCAGGATCTCCGCTGTATACTTGCCTTTTCCAAGGGAGATTTCATCTGCACTCTGCCACACCTCTATATCTAGAAAGTAATCTACCATACCCAAGTCTTTCATCTCGAACTCGACAGCAAGTTTCCTTCTTGCAACTTTAATGAGTTCCTCTTTTCCTGTCAGGAACAATTCATCAACATATAATAGGAGAATCACTGGTCTTCCTCCTTCAACCTTGAAGTAAAGGTTGGAATCCTCTTTACTCTTAGTAAATCCTAGAGCCATCAGTAAGTTGTTCATCCTTTCATACCATGTCGAACCTCAGGATCTTCTACAGTCACTCCCTCTAAAGTGGAGCATCATTCTCCCTCTACCTTTCATACTGTATGTATTGAAACATTATGTACTGCGGTGACAAGTAGCTTCCTCTACTACTAATATTCTATGTATCCATCTAGGGTCATTGGATACCAAGATCCTCTTTCTTGAACCTTTTCAAAAGTTCTTCTCGTACCCATTTGTGAGCTTGTCATCCTTTATAGGATTTCATCTTCAACCTTGTAAGGTTAAGATCTTCATTACTCTAGGTGATCTCCAAGCTCGTCATTTATGTGTTATCCCATGGGTGCCTTTTGAGCTCATACAAGCCCTTCTTTGATTTCCACACATGAGTCTAATTGTCATGTGTCTCGACTTCCAGTGGCCGCAAATGTCTCTTCGTAGTCTATGCCTTCTTTCTGTGAGAAGTCTCGTGCTACAAATATTTCCTTGTATCCCATGATGTTGTCGTCTACTACATGTTGGATCTTGTAGATCCATATGGAAGATACTATGGAATTCCCTTTCAAGTCTTTGACATTGCATTCTAGTCATCATTGTTCATTTTATATTATTAGAGTGAATCTTGAACTATTGTCACTTGTTCTTTGGAACAAGTCTCATCCTTCTTTTCTTGTAGGTGATTGTGCACGATATTTCCTACAAGTCAAATGCATTAGTTGTATGGTTAGAAACATTTCGTAAGGCATATTCATAATGGAAAATTATTATGCATAAAGATATAATCATGCAACTATTTTAGCCAATACAACATTCATCCAAATCTCACAGAAACTTTCTAGATGCCTTCCATCTCTACCATGACATCATTGAGATTGTGCACTAATCCAATATGTCAGCAATTAGGTTTCATTCTAGACAATTAGCAAAGGAGAGTTGTATAGCACCATGGTCTACTTACCCATCACATGCATATTAGTAGTATACTGTCATTAATGCAAACATTCTATCATGCATAACATGTCAACTGAATATAAACAAATGTATAACAAGATAATATCATAAAATGACAATTGAATACTTATCTTTATTTGTTTTGTGGGTAGACTCCTTCTTGATCCTTCAGCTTCATCATCTTATTCATTCATAACAATATCATTTCTTATCCAAATGCTAATATGGATAAGAGGTTCTTCAAGAGTTGAGTCCTTCATATTCCTCATCTCTTGAGGGATCTTCTTTGGATCGTGAGAGATTGATCTTCAGTTGCTCCCATTTTCTCTTCTCTTATTATGAGTCGAGATTCTTCTTGTGTGCACTATTCCCAAAGTGTGCTGAAGGTAATCACTTCCTTCTGGCACACATTCCTTGAATGAATGAACCCCATGATCCTGGGAGGCCATTCAAGGTGGTTATAACAATATCTCATTCTTCTTCGATTGCTTCGTAATATCATCGAACACTTCCTTTTGGTGTCTTCAAGGATGAAACATGAGAAATGAAATGATCTTTACTAGAATATGTAATGATTCTCTTGGCTCTATCCTTATCCTCATCTCCCTCTGGATCTTATAACTTCTTTACTGAAATACTGATCCAAGTCAACTTCTTCAAGGATCATGAAGTTCCTATATACTTATTTTGATTTCCCTTCAAATAGCTTGATCAAGGAATCAAACATCTCTTTAGGTGTATTTAGGGAAGACACTTGTGGTATAAGTTAATCCTTGATAGAATCATAAGTAATCATCTTGGACTTGACCAAGTTATTCTTGTGTAAGGCTTTAGCCTCATCTCCCTCTGGAACTGGAACCTCTCCACTTATGTAGGTGTCCAATTCATTTTATTCAAGAACTAGTGAGATTCTATACTTCCATGCTTGGAAGTTGTCATCTTCACCAAGCTTGTCATCAATATGGTGTGATTAGTCATTTTGAAATGAGAACCCCAAATGTAAATAGAAAAAAAATTAGATCTTACCGACTTGAGTGTCCATCCTGGTTCTGAAGCTGGGTGATCTAGGGTTTGTCAGAGAAAACCTAATTTTAAAAACTTGGAATTTCAAAATTCTGATTGAATAAAAATATGGGCCTCTTCAAGGAGATCTGTCCAATGTACTCCTTTTCTGAAAACAGTGGAGGGAATCTCCCATAACACGAAGTCCTATTTTTCCAATTTCTTCTGCAGAAACGTCTGATATTTTTTCTACGGTACCTCCAAAAGTACGGCTCCCTTGTGTCTGAAATTTTGTACTGTGGTATCCTCGTTGATACTATTTATAACACCATAGCTTTGAGAAGAATTGGTTTCACAAATTCGGAATTATGAGAGGTTTCCCAAGGTGGCGTGTTTCAAGACTATTCATCATAGTGAACATGTACAGACTGCCACGTGTCACTGTTTCACCTTTAGGATTTGAGACTTTTACCATAGAAATTAAAGTCCATGCCCTATCTGGAACATCTTGAGTAATTTCATTTGGACATTCGTGGCCTGAGATATAGAAATTTTCCCTAGGTGTCCTATTTAGGGATCAATCTAGGGATAGGCTGGAACCTTGACTTGGAGGAATCATATCTCCTAGAATATAGCGAATATGAGGCTGAAACATTTACACAGGGTACATCAGGAATTTATCTTCATCTTGTAAAAGTTTCATCTCCTAATCCTTCTCCAATATCGCGATATAGCGAATGCACCAAAATGACTATTTCTAGTCTTTGAGGGTTTTTTGGTCCGGGGTCAAATTAGGGTTTGACTTTCCCAGAGTTTTACCAAACCAAAAATTTGGATCTTGGTCTCTAAATTTCAATTTTGAGGAGAAGAGCAATCCTATCCTAGGATCACTGAAAAATTCTTATTCTGTGAAAAGCCCTAATTTCCCACAGTAGTGACAAGTCAAAAACTGAAAATGCCCGGAATCAAATTCTGCTTCGACAGAAAAATGAACCCTTCAATGGAGAGTTATCCTAGCCTCCTTTTTCTGATGATATGTGGAGAAAGACCCAAAAAGTAACAATCCCTAGCTTCTGCGGCTACACAGTGTCTTCTTCTCAGGTTAGCTCTGATACCATGTTAGATTTTTTATCATTTAATCAATATGATCTAAGATCTTATCTGAGAGAATAACATGCACAACAATAATCACAAGAGATAAGAGACACAAAGATTTTTCTAGGGGGAAATCATAAAGGACAAAACCCCACAACTTCCTTAATGATATAATGAGCACAAATAGAAAAAGTAAAACCCAAATACACAAAGATGATCTCCGACAATTGTTCTCTCTCTCACTTGTGCGAGATCCTCTTCTCTCACTCATGCTCTATAGTTGAGTGAGTGTGTGTTTCAGATAGAGAGTCTCACTCTCTATTTATACTAGTTTTCCACTTGACAATTACTTACTAGGTTTGACCTCACTAGGAGAGTCTAATAACCCTAGTACCTTTGAACTGTGGGGACTATTTCCCCGACTTATAATGGAGGTTTAACCTATATGACTTTACATGAATTTATTATATTGAAGATTCTCTTGATAGGAATATCGAGGTATAATGAAATACAACATAATATATACAATTTAATACATTTTGAAGTTACAAATACATCAAGACAAACATCCTTGTAAAATTTATGGCTTGTATGACCTCTATTATCACCATTTCCCCAACTTGCTTGAGTATCAGTCGACCCTTTGCGAGCTTTGGAAGCACTCTCATGAGTTCGACATCACTGTTCTTGAGGAGATACACTATCCGATTTCTTCCTCATACACTGACCAACACCATTTACATGATCTCTACTTCCATTAGTCCTTCCCATCCTCGATCATGGAAGATACACCTAATCTATCCCGACACAACTTTTGTGATGACAAAGAAATCTCTAAGACCTCCACCAGTTTTACTCCATTACACTTAGTCCATGGTGTAGAGTTGGTACTTCCCATTGAGTGCCAGATTCCATCACTCCACCTTTCCATAGAGATCCTCCCCGATACCTTGCCATTAGAATAACGCCTTATTCTACTTGAACAGACCAATGAGGACCATCAGGCTACCCTCCAAGAAATTGAAGCAACTAAAACTCGGTCGAAGTCACATTTTGACTCCCATGTCCACCATCGTACCTTTAGCAAAGGTCATCTGGTCCTCGTTTACGACCAATCCAATGATAAGTTGGGAAAAGGGAATTTTGAATATATGTGGTACGACCCATATGTCATACACCGCTTCCTCGACAAGGGAGCATATATCCTTGCTAACTCTGACGAGCACCTCTTGAATAATCCCCGCAACAAGCTCTACCTCAAGAGGTTCTATGCCGGATGTCACCACCATGAGTCACTTGTATTATAGCTTTTATTTTTGTTTTACATCGTTCTTGACATGATTCTTACAATTTGTTTCCTTGGTTTTTCCAGATGGATCCTACCTCGCATCACTTCATCATATTCACTGATGGAGCAAGTATATGGTCTCCTAACATCACCTCGACTATGTGGGTTATTTATTCCTTGTCACATGATTTGATCCATATCGACAGAATGTGTGTTGGAATTGCTACCAACAGTTAGGCTGTGTATGATGGTGTCATTGGTCTGCTACCCACTGCCCTCCATTTGGGTATTCATCATCTTGATGTATTCTTATACTCCCAGCTGCTTGTCTCCTGGTTGAATAGATTTTATCGGGTACACGATCCTTGTCTCTTTATAAAGTTCCTATGCAGTCGATATTTGGTTAGAAATTTTGAATCCATCACATTCATGTATGTTCCCATAAATCGCTATAGTGTAGCAGACCAAGTGGCTAATTACATTCTAGACTGGAACATCAATCATTACATATAGGAAATAAAACTGCATCATGCATCATCATATAATCATGCATACATATGTCATATACATCATATAGGCATTATCATCATAAAAAAGGCTCATATAAAACCATAAAGAGTGCATCTAGATGCATAAATATATACATCATGTCATAGTGTTTAGTACAAAATGAGAAGCTCCATAAGCTTTCTCGGCTAAGCATACATATCATACAAAAATCGTAGTACACCATTGCACTAGGGGCAGCACCACTAGCTGCTAGTCAGAATCAGAGGCCTCCTCCTGGTACTCGAAGTCTGTATCCTCCTATGTGTCCTCTTCACTAGAGTCCTCCTCATCCTCCATCGGTGCATCACCCTATGCCGCTACTCAGACATACTCAAAAGTGACGGTGATCCTCTTCATCAAGGGGATCCACTCTGGAAGAGCACAGTAACATGCAATGATTAGGTCGTCATCCATGTACTACCAATCATCATCAGTGACCCCCTCTAAAAAATGATCTATGTCAAAATAAATTGATTTCAAGGTACTCTGACGCCCGTGAATGAGTGGATCTAACCCCTTTACCCTTCCCCTCCATCGCTCATCGCCTGCTAGCAAGCGTGGTCCGATGTCTGCACATACACATAGTACATCTTCAGTATCTATCATACACATAAACTGGATACTACTAATCTAGTAAACTATAGATGAATGTAACCACATGAAAATCATGTATATGTACCATCAGGTCCCCAGGCCTGTTTGAGAGGTCAAGGCATCTCATGATCTCCTCGGTAGTCCATCCCTGCATACGGGTAGTCCTCCATCAGGACTAGGAGCTGCCTCCACTGCGCCAAAATATCATGTTTAAGAAACTGGCCCACTAGGTCACCTCCCTCATGGATAATAATCTTGCTCCACTTCCTCATGCGAAGCTCATGAAGCCCTCCCTCTTGCATGACTAAGTGCGGTCATAGGGTTCATAGTCACTCAAAGAAAAATGAGCAAAAAAATGAGGGGAAACATAATCCCCCCCCCCCTCCCCCGACCACCACAGTCCTAGAATGGTTTAGTGAATACCGAACCATTGTCAAGTACATTTGGTCCCACCCATAGTAGTTTCCCCCCATCACACCACAATCTAGATATTCCCCCCTAATATCTTGTGTGTTCCATATGACCCCAATATCCGCAACACCATCACTGCCACAACCCCAATTGCAACACTCTGAATGTCACACACCAGTATGTACGACCCGTGCACCATATCCTAGGCATAAAAATTCCTCTTGCAGAGGTCATCCAACAACACAGCGTGAGTGAGCTTTCGCGTAGTGTCATCGATCACACCCAACATTGGGAGCACAGCCAGAAAATAAACATTCGACAACGTGGTCTCTATCTGCTCCCCCTGGATGAAAAAGAACTCGACATCTGGGTCCCAGAATCTCACCAGCATCTCCAGCAGCAGTCTTGCAGTCCACATAAGTGGAACCCGTAAATACTTTATCATCCCACTCCAGGAAATCATGTCCACCACTGCCCCATCTCCCAATTCCTGCCATTGCGAGGTACCAATACCCTGCTCTCACCATACCTATTGTGTTGACTCTCGCCATGCCCCAGGTTGTGTTGACTCCCATCCAACCTATTGAGATGGAGTCACACCCTCCTCCTGGCCCATTTAACACATCTTCTGTTCCTAAACCTACCCCTCCTCTCCCAAGGAAGGTTGGGGGAAAGGCCACTAAAGTAACAACCGATCCTCATCCGACTTCACCTTGCTATTTATGCGATATCCAAGGTCATGAAATGAAAAATTGTCCAAAGTTACCTATCCTTCACACACACATGGACGATATGGATACAACAGATAGTACTCCAGTAGTGATCATCCCAAATCCACCAACAATCAAGAATAAGTCATTGAGGACCAACCATCCTTGTGCAATTTATGGCTTGTATGGACACTATTCTCACCATTACCCCGACTTTCCTGAGTATCGCTTGACCCTTCGCAATATTCAAAAGCACTCTTGTGATTCTGACATCACTGTTCTTGAGGAGATCCACCCTCTAGTTTCTTCCTCGGACACAACCAACACCATTTACATGATTTCTACTTCTAGTAGTCCTTTCCCATCCACGATCAAGGAAGATGCACCTAACCTATCCTGACACAAATTTTGTGATGATGGAGAAATCTCTAAAACCACCATGGGTTTTACCCATTCCACTTAGTCCACAGTGTAGAATCGGTACTTCTCATCGAGTGCTAAATTCCATCTCTCCTCCTTTCCATAGAGCTCCTTCCTGATACCTCGCCATTAGAAGAAGCCTTATTCTGCTTGAATAGACCAATGAGGTCTGTCAGGATTCCCTCCATGCAATTGAAGTAGCTAAAACTAGGTCTAAGTCACATTTAACTCTCATGTCCACTCTCACACCTTTAGTGAAGGTGGTCTGGTCCTCGTTTACGACCAAGCCAATGATAAGTTGGGAAAAGAGAAGTTTGAATCGATGTGGTATGACCCTTATGTCATCCACTGTTGCCTCAGAAAGGGGGCATATATCCTTGCTGACTCTGATGACCACCTCTTAAAGAATCCCCAAACTACGGTGCAAGGCACAATTGGCAGCAAGAACACTTAAATGACCCACTAACATCAACTTCAATAAGGAAATATAGTTGCCGCTACCAGCTCTCCCTAACTAAAACAACATAACAGAGGACATCGGCTACAAAGGAAATACTTTGCCACTAGTGTTGTTCAGGATAAAGCACCCTTGTAACCTAGGATCTGGGGTTACCAACTTACTACTAACTTGTATACAATCAGCTTTACCAGAGAATTGAAAGGGAATATGAAGACAGTCTTGACTTACCCGATTACCGACAGTCGATCCAAGCTTGATCTTCTCCCGCTCCTCTTCTCTCTAAAGCTTTCAGTAATGCACCTCTTCACCTGCAAAGAGTAAATTATTCAAGTAATATCTCATGCAAATATATATCATAGGTTAGATGAACAATATATCAAACATATAACCAAATATATTCATTAACCAAAATACATGGAATAGATTCAATACAAGATTGGAAGAAGAATTCTCTTTATTAACAATCGATGAATGAGATAAGAGTACAACCCAACTTCTGAGATAAGGACTCCTCTACAACCAAATGACTTTGAGTTCTACTACTCAAATATTCTGAAGATATACCACCAGCATAATGTTTCTCTCCCAAAATTGATTCCTTAGTCCCCACCCCAAGGCCTCTATTTATACTTTGGGAAATAGAGTAGTTTCGAAGGTTGGGATGGTTGAGATAGTTGGGATAGTTATGGATTAGGGCCCAACTAATCTCATATAATCGTGTTTTATATTTTTTAAAGTCAAAACAAGATGTACGCAACTACTAATATAGCCAACTTGCGTATGACACGCGATTTGCTCAAAGGAAACCCGTGTACGCAAGTGTACACGGGTTGCAATGCAAATACTCGCATACGGTACATGAGTTGCAATGCAGCTAGTCGCGTATGCAACTCAACACTTAGAAAATATATGTATAAATATTTTTTGAGGGTAATACATCCCAGGTCATATCCATCTATAGTTTTTTGGCCACTCCAATCCTAATTTGTCCTTTTTTGTACCAACATAAAGAATGTTGGCACTCAGACGGAGAAGTGCCATTTGGGCAGATAACAGATGCCCCCTAATGTGTGAGGCCAGAGGGAAGTGATGGATGAAATACAATATAATCATTATCTTAGAGAACTCAAAGATCCAATGGAGTAGAGGAAGTACCTAAAACAAATACATAGAAATTTCATATACAAAATCATATCTGAGGATGCCATGTTCAATATACTGGAACACTAGCTCCTTTACAATATTTGAGTACATCATATGATACAGGTTCAAGACCATGTATATTACAAAGGTGGATCAAAACCATAATATACATTGAATGATGAGTCTTCAAAGATCCGGAAACAGTGTAAGTGAACACAACATAATCTTGTGCAACTTAGGTTATAGATATGAACCTAAGGTCTTCGTCAAAAATCCAAAAGAACCAGTACAATCCAGGCCGTGTGAATAGATGTGTTGGAGTAGAACATCGATAGGATTCAATATATTGTCAACTAATAGATGATAATTGACAACTGAAGCAAAGGAATTCACCAATAGTGAAAGTGAATCCTGATGTACCATCGTCAAAACACTAGGTCTTCGTCATCAGGAAGTGCTAATGAGAAACCATACTATGATGAGGAAGGAAATAGATCCTCCAACAAACCACAAGAGTGACTAGGAACTTGATAGAGGAAGGTAGGCTCAAGTAATATCAGATAGGACAATGATGGGATCAGGATAAAGATCAGATGTAGGGATGAATCCTTGAACAGTGAGCATGAAACAAAGATGACCCAAGGCAACTTTTAACTTTACATATAATACAACTAGACTTATCTGTCATGTAGGAGACATGATCAGATTCCCCAGGTATAACTGAAAAGTGGAGGAGTCAGAAACTCGAAGTGATAGCTGAACTGAAAGTGAACACTGAGACATGAGTATCGAAAAGTACAGAGAGTGCTATGTTCAAGGATGACATGCTTCCATCGACTGAGAATCAAAAGAAAACTTCTTCCTTATCTTTCCTGTTAAATTTTAACAAGTCCAGGAAAGTCAACTTGGGTCGCTCTTCATTTTTGACAAGCTTGAAGAGAAGAGGGAATAATGCTTGATAATGTTACTGATTCATGGATTTTATGAGGCCTATCTAGTACATGCTCACTTGGTGTTTTCATGTTTAGAGAGTCTGAAAACTCCAAAGAATACTCCAGGGGGTCCTTTTTCATCCAATTTAGTGTCTTGAGGCCGAAAAAGTATAAAACATACCATAGAAGAACTCTCTTAACTTCTGTAGAAGAAAAGGTGAACCTTTTTCGTACTTGGTCAGGGAGGTCCAAAAAAGGTTAAATTACCACCTACCCAACGCTTCTTAAGTAGCAACATATAGCTTGAGTTTTATGAGTGTGAAGGAAAGAAAGATCATTTGGAAATATCCATTTGAGTATGAGGAATGGGGCTTACAATAGTAAAATCGATGCTTTGTTCTTCGTGTTTAACGATCATGACAAAGACATAAAGTACTCTTGGAATCTTTTTCATGTTCAGGTCCAGAGCACGAAAAAGAGAAAACTAAGCTCATACCGGGTGTTCCTTTTTCATAAATTTAGTCCCTCAGGTTTGGAAAAGTGATAAACCTATACCTGAGAATACTCTTCTCAATTCCCTAGAAAAGAGAGTGACCCTTTCTCGTATTATTCCACATGGTCTGAGAAATATATTAACTACCACCAATGTGTATGCCCATCCACATATTCTTAATGAGCCTGAATGGAAAATTTTACTCGGTAGTCAATTCTATTTTGATTAGTTATACCTGGGCCTAAAGAAACTCCATAAGGGAGGGGATTCTTTAAAGAGGATAGCTTGTAAAAAGAGACCAAAATGCGGCTCAATTTGGTGTGAAAAATAGCTAAGGACACTCCCCTGAACCTATGATAAATTTGACATGAGTACCAAAAGACAATAAATATGATCTAATCTAGGGAACTCATGTGAGGAAATCCCTATCCACGGAAGAACAATGGCATAGACAATGTACTAATGGTTAAAATACCACAGTCCGTGGTCAAAGTAGTACTTCTAGGGTTAAGACAGATTACGTATAAATGCATATGAATGACCAAAATCCTATCCTATATGATTGAAAAAGAACTTCAAGTGACCTTAGACCTGTTTCATTGAAGAAAAAAGACATGGTATTAGTTTGATTTTTTTTTTAAATAAGAAGTATAGGTTAAAACCCACTTGTAAATAATATTTCTATAAATAGTTCAAAATATAAATCAAAACTCACCATTTGACATTTTTACCCAATATAGACAAGTTTTACTTCTGCCTTAAATTAATCTCTGTGGAAAACTCGGTGGACGATTCTCAAAACCGCAAGTGCCAGGTAAATCTACTCTCCATGCTCTTTCATTTTATCCAAGCAAATTTTAATTTTAGGCAAAAATTTGATGTTTTCAACCGTTTTAAAGGAAGTTACGCTGTGTACGTGGGTATGGTATGTAAACAGGAACGTACACGTGTTTTATACACAGGTTTCTCAAAATCAAGTTGCGCGTGATACGTGACATGTCCGAAGGACAATCGTGTACACTGCATGATATACAAAAAAGATATGTAGGGCCAAAATCAAAAGTTTTTGTATGAATTTAATGTTTGATTATGGGATTGTTAACAGATTGAAAAATGGTGTTGGAGTGGAGGGAGTGGGAGCATGAATACATGGACCAAGATGCTCTTCAAAGTGCCCCCACAGTAAATGATTTGTGGAAAAGTGGGTTGCTCAAATTATTTTGTACCTCACCTAAGTGATCCACTGTACGCTTACTAGAGTTTTTGATAAACTACCAGGATCATGATTTTGGTGCATTTGAACTATAAGGTGAGTTTCTAAAGATTACCTTGGAAGACATCTATTTTATCTCCATTTTGTCACGACAAGGAACTCCGATCAACTTGGAAGGTATCGGTAGAGGCGATGACCTTCTAAGTGTGTAGAACTACATTGATACATAATGTGTGCCCGGTACTCAAAAGAGGGGTAGTTTAATCCCTATTGTTCATATTTGTAGCTTGCCATTACAAGTGTTAGAAAGCACTATAGTGAGGGTTGTAGGGTCATCATCTCTTCATATTGCAACTCGAAACCAAATGAGACTTGTAGTGGAATGTCTATAGGGAGCCCTATTTGACAGGTGTTCGGGAGTAATCCCAATAATGAAGAAGCAAATCTTTGACTGTAAAGGAGGCCAACAAAAAAACTTTGGTTATTCTAGTGTGTTGGTGGCCTTTTTCTTTAAGAGGGTGCCCGATCTGAGTCCTGCAGTACTTCTACCAGTTTCTTCTCTCCATCAGCCGAGACTGAGTAGGTGGGGGGGAATCTTCCTCCAACAGAGAGGCGGTGGATCAGTTCAGAGTGTATAAGATGATGAATTCTACTTATGGTGGGAATGATAGCTACCAGAACTAGAGAAGTTTCCATATGTTGGGATAGATTTTTGAGGTGACAACGACCTTTTTCTCCCTCTTGGAGGATCATAGGGAGCGTCAGGTATTTTTTTTTTCAAGTTTTTAAATTTTTATGAATTTTTAATCATAAAGATATATACATATGTATAAGAGTTTTTAATCCTATAAAATGTTAAAATGCAGATATTGGACCAATCTTCCCTAATGGGCATCCACATATGTATGTGCATATTGTGGTAGGAGAGGATCATGGCTTGATTAGGGTTCTTGAGGGTAAGCTGGCCAGGCTTACCCAAAGAGTACCTACTTTACGCATTGAGCAGATCCCTGCCATTATGCAAGAGCTAGTGGTTGGTATACCACCTGTCTGGATACGCCTTATGAGGAAGGTAGCTAGAGCAGTGCTTGTGTACATCGATGTCATTTAGGCTACTGCAGTTGAGGAAGCTGAAGAAGCCCGAGAGTAGGATGATCAGGATGATCAAGGGGACCAGGGTGGTCCGAATGACTAGGGTGGTCAAGCTTAGCCCTAGGAGCACTTTATGGACTTCGATCCATTTTTGTATATTATACAGTTATTACTGGATATGAGGATCAAAAACTCATCCTATCTATATGGACAAATATTCACACACACACACACACATATATATATATGTGTGTGTGTGTGTTGTCGGTTTTATTTACATGTGTTTTGTAATGTATCTGTTGTATATTTTTACGAAAAATGTGTTAATTTCCAGTCCAAGATATAATTAGAATATGCATCAGTTAATGAATTTTGATTTCTTGGAATATTATTGAATGTAATAAACTCAAAATTTCTTTCCAATAACCTAACTTGCATAAACTGACATAGTAAAATAGGGTTCTACACCTGATAAGCTCGATTGAGCTGGGATAACACCAGTTGAGAGTTAAGTTTGACTTCCAGCTGGGTGATACCACATGACAAAACATCCCATAAAAGCTCAATGACAGCCCTATATTTGGCCACATTATTGGTAGCAGGACCTAGGCAAGCACCTCCAGAGGCAACTAGCTGTCCTGAGGGTGAGTAAATAACCCATGCGGCTGAATCCAGGTTACAAGTGTAGCGACTAACGCCATCTGTGAAACCTACAAACCACTCGAAAGACATCTATAACAACCAATAGATGGTATAAGAACACAGACTGACAAACTATTGTACATAAAGTTACATACAATAAAAATACAGGAAAAAGCGCTAAGCCTAAGCATAGTAGTTTTTCAAGTAGATCCCATTTCTAGGCTCGGAAAGCTTATTCCCCTCGAAATCAGTTAATTCATATGGACCTTTCTTCAAAATTTTTGACATGACATAAGGTCCTAACCATATAGACCTAAATTTCCCTGCCCCTAAGGGTTCTTTGTCTTCATCCCAGAGCAAGACAAGCTCCCCTTCAGAAAAAATTTGAGGTTTGACCGATTTATCGTATTGATTTTTGACCCTATTTTTATGAGCCTCATTTTCTGTCAGCGCGTCTCTATGATGTTCATCTAGATGTTCATCTAGATTTTCTAAGTGTAACAAATGTTCTTCAAGCTCAGTCGTATCAGGTAACACATGAATAGAAATATTTAAGGACGGGATTTCGCATTCAACCGGGGTTACTGCTTCCACCCTGTGAATGAGTTGGAAAGGAGAAAACCTTGTATCATTTTTCACATTGGTCCGATAATCCCAAAGTGCAGGATACAACATGATGTGCCAATTGAAATGGGCTGCATTAATAGTGCGCTTGAGAATAGTCTTCAAGGTTTTATTTACAGCCTCGACTTGACCGTTCACTTGAGGGTATAAAGAAGACGAATGTTCTTGTTTAAACCCTAGAATAGTGGTCAATTCAGTCATCATACTATTTTGGAAGTGACTGCCATGGTCAATGAGAATCACTTTAGGAATTCCGCACCGTGCGATAATTTGGTTGAAAATGAAAAAAGCTACAGTTTCCTCATCGGCTTTATAGGTGGGAATTGCCTCTGCCCACTTCGTGAAATAATATATAGTGATAATGATATGTTTGTGCCCCCCATCCGAGACTAGGTTGCATGTCACGTAATCTATCCCCCAATTTGTGAAGGGGCCCACTGAGATGATAGGAAATAATGGAGCATGATGCAACCGCATCTGTCTGGTGTAAAGCTAACAAGGATGACAGTGCTTCATGACTTCCACACAATATTTAAAGATCGTGGGCCAAAAATAACCGGCATGTAAGATATTCTGGGCCATTGCTAACCTAGATAAATGACCCCCACATGCTCCACTATGGGCATCATTTAGGACAGTCTCTACTTCTTCATGGGTAATACATCAACACAAAACAAAATCTACCCCCCTACGATATAAAGTATCTCCAATAATGAGGTAGTTTTTTGAATGTAAGCGTAGTTTGCGTCGTTCTTCCCGTGATAAGGCTACAGGTAACCTTAGAGTCTAGAGATAAAAACGTATATATATGTACCAAGGGTCAGAGTTGGAAATCAAAAATATGTGCTCATCTCAGAATGAGTCTTCTTCAATGGCTACATCTTCCTCAACCGGAAATTCTGCGATGAGCTCAGCAAAAACTAAGGAATTTTTGGATTTGGTGAATTGGAAATCTAAGTCAAACTCCTGAACAATGACTATCCATTTGTTGAATTTGCCTCCAACTATCCATCGGGACAAAACATATTGGAAAGGATTAACATCCACCACTACCGTCATGGTCCTCAGTAAGATGTAGTGACGCAACCTTTGTACATCATACATAGCTGCTAATGCCAACTTCTCAACGAGGTAATACCTAAGTTCAGGGCCAGCTAGAGAACAACTAAGATAGTAGACAACATGCTCTTGGAGCTTATCTTCCTCCTGGATTAGTAATACCCATGTGGTCAACTCGAATGTGGCTAGATACAATATAAAATCATGAGAGTAATCTGGCGGGTGCAGTAATGGTGCCGACAACAAAGCTTTCTTTAACACCTTGAATGCAAGTTGTGAGATTTCATCCCATACAAATGGGGTGTCCTGCTTCAACATGCACATGAAACCTTTAGTGATCTTGGCATAATTTACGATAAAATGTCAAAGGAAGTTGGACTTACCTTGTAGGATTTGAAGCTTCCTGATGGAATGAGGAGGAATATTGACTATGGCCTCAACTTTCAAAGGATCCACCTAAATACCTTTGTTGGAAATAATGAATCCGAGCAGTCTCCCTGACTCGACACAAAAAATGCACTTGTGGGGATTCAGGCTAATTTTGTAATATCTGCATCGTTCGAATATTAAATGCAAGTGATCTGGGTGATCGATCCTCTTTTGAGAATGTGCTGGAAGATCATCAAGGTAGGGTTTGATAATAGATTTAATGTCAAGAAAGGAAAAATTCATTGCACGCTAAAAGGTAGCTTCTGCATTTTTCAATCCAAAAGGCATTTTCTTGTACGCAAATGTACCCCATGGATAGATGAAAGTTTCTTTATGTTGGTCTTCCATTTTAATTTGAATTTGATTATACCCAGAGAAGCCATCCATAAACAAAAAGACTTCACTCCCTGCATAGGCATCAATGATTTGATCTCTGAATGGTGTGGGGTAGTTATCCTTAGGACAGGCTTTGTTTAGATCACAAAAGTCAGTACAAATGCATATTGTCCCTTACTTTTTGTCGACAAGAATGGGGCTGGATACCCATTCTGTCAAAATCTATTGGGTAAATGAAACCAGATTTTAGCAGTTTTTCAACTTCATCTTTAACAATTGCTGCTTTACACGGATTGACAGGTATAAGTTTTTGTCGAGTGGGTTTGGCATCAAGATATGTTTGGATTTGATGCTCGACTATTGATGGATCTATTCCTGTAACATCCTCATATGACTATAAAAACATGTCATGGAATTCCTTAAACAAGGATGTATAGATCGCAATCTCCTCCGGAGAGCAGTTTGCATCGATGTGTACATTTTCCACAATGTTTCGGTTTGCATAGATGTTGATAGGAAAATTAGGAGAAATGTTTGTCATATTCCCCTCAACAAATATTCCTTCCCTAGGTAATGGATTAATAGGTGTATCAACATCACCTACCAGTCTCATATGGAACTCTTGGTTCTTAATACTGCTTAACTCTGGAAGAAAATAGGATTGATGGTGAGGATCTTCGTAAATCTTATCTCGTCCGCACATAGCTTCCAGAATGGCTTCATCAGAAGGAAAAACCATATCTAAGCAGTCTCTAGAATGAAAAGAGTTCTCTTCCCAAGTAGGTAGATAGGCTTCTTCTAGCTCCTCTGAGACTGTGAGAGGGACCAAAATGGGATCAACATTGCTATGAACGATAGCTTGATAAGCTGCTTCTTCTGTCGATAAGGGAACTTTAGGTTCATGGCGGAAAGGAAGAACCCAAGGATCTGTTCTATCAACAACCATTGCAATAGACTTCCCTATGCTAGTAGAACCTAAATAATTAATTGGTATTGGAAAATCGAATGTGCCCATCAATGATGCATACACTCCAACCCCTAAGCTCTCTAAAGCAGGTTTAACTTGATCAACCAATGGCACGGTGGACTCATTAGTTTCCATGCGGCCCTTTCGAGTAAAATTGAGTTGGTCTACAGTAACCAACTTCCCTTCATGTGGAAACACTACTACCTGAAGTACAGTTGATGTAATAGAATACATGGCATAAGTCCAAATTCTCCCTAGGAGCAAGTTATAATACAAAGGTGCATCAATCACCTCTACCTCAACAGACACTGCCTTCCCTACCAACTTTATTTTGAAATCCAGTAGGATACCATGTGGAGGAAATGACCTTCCTTCAAAAGCAGTAAGTAGGGTGTTCGATTGAACTAGCTCTGTAGATCCAAGAGCTTTCCAACAAGACAAGAACATGACACATGTGGAAGTGCCCTCATCGACAACTGCCCTTCCAATGGTTTTTTCGCCATGGATATAATCTATCGATAAGGACACATGATAAGTTAGGCTAATTTTGACATCAGACAAATTAAACTTTTCCATGAGGTTCGATGAATCCATACTAGCTAAGGCTGCTAAGAGTGAATCTCACTGGGCGGGACAACTCTATAACACATCTAAAGCCAAAATTGCACAAGGGGTCTAGGATAAATCTTCAACTATAGAGTAGTTGGCTGCATCCCTAGAATTGGGATTGCACAAGGTTTTCTTAAAGACACCTTTCGATATCTTGGGCATAGGTTCGGCAGGTTTTTCAATTGTGAGAGGGTTGGAAGTTTCACCTGTAGACTTACCCTTCTCCGAAGCCTCTATCTCATAGTTCTTGTTCCTAGTCCGGAGTAAAGTCTAGGATCAAAACATGTTGATTTAATTAGGGTCAAGAGCATTGGGGGTGCCCCTTGCTATATTTGAAACTGAAGCAGAATTATGTCCTTGCAGAAAAGGTTCCTTCAGGACAGTCGGTTGTTGGCCTTTTAGCAGCTTCTGAGCTTGGTCAATAAGGGGACATTGATTGTTCATGTGATCTTCCTAGCACAACTTACATGGGAATTTCACCTTCCCATTTTTTTTCCCCCATCAGCATTGTTTGTGGGTTTTGTCTTGTTTTGGTTACCCTCACCTTTCTTTCCTTTCTTCTTTTTCCCACCGAGCTGTTGATTTCCCTTTTGAGAGGATTGTGCAAAAACATTTTCATTCTGGGGTGAACGGGAAACCTTTTCTTCCTCCACCATAGAATGTTTGACAGACAACTCATGGAGCTGTTGATCCAAAGACTCTACATTATGCAAGCCTCGGTGCATCAGAGATGATTTCATATAAAATCCAAGACTGAGAATATATCAAATCTAGCTGCTGGGCCCTGAGGATAGCCTCTTCCTCATTGGTCACTACCGAAGTAGATACATCCTTAGATATATATGGAAATAGGGATTTAAGTAACCATTCTAGTAAAAACTCAGGAGGAATAGTGGCTTTAATAAGGCTCTTCCGTCTTCTCATCTCTTGGATTTGATCCAAAATATGAGTGGCCTTGTCCTGTCGAAAGGTAGACAACAAGTCTATCCCAAAATCATACCGGACAAGAAGTTGGAAGTGACTAAGGAATACATTATCCAAGTCCCAAAAACTATCAAATGTAGCATAGGGAAGTTCAATGTACTATTTTGCTGTGGTACTAGTCATATTTCTTTGGAACAATCTCAACTAAACTATGTCTTCATTCAGTGAGTCGGAAGATAACCACAAGTGGAAAGTGGTGATGTGAGTTCCTGGGTCATTACCAACTTTTCCTTTGAATTTTGAGATATCCGAGGGAAGCTTGGTAGGAATGGGTGGCTAGGAGGATTTATGTCTCACCGGGTCATTCATTAGCTTTGACAAGTCTGGCAAGTTTAAAGTTGTCAGGAAAGGGAGCTTGGGTCTAACCAGAGCCTGAAAAGTACCATCTTATGGATTAGAGGGAATTTCCCCCATGTTCCCTGATGTGAAGGCGAGGTTTCCCCCTACTACCAATTGCAAAGTGGTCGACCCACTTTGGAAATGATTCCACCCATAAGCCAATGGATTGTTCATGTGTGGTGCAGTGTATGAGGTTCGAGTTTCCCCAGTCAAAACTAGGGTTTGGAACACAGGAGAAAGTATCCCTCCACTAAAAAGTGAGAAAGGAGAGCTCATGAAAGGATTTGAAATGAGAGTTTGAAAACCTTGACCATAAGGATTAGGGTTTTCGAAATGAACCCCTACATACGCAGGTGTTGGACCTACATATGGAGTGGATGGGGAAATGTGCCCCCCATTCCAAGGAAAACTCTGGAAAAATGATAAGGATCTTATAGGAAAACTTTGAGCAATGTGTGCGAAGGAAGTAGAAACATAAGGTACACTAGGACTCCCAGTGACCACTTGACCAGAAGTGCCTGATAAATTTGTGGAAGCCGGTGGTTGAACCACCCGGCTGGCTAGAGTTAAAGGTAAAGTAGGTATAGTTGTTCTAGGGTCATCAACCGGGGAAGGTGGTACCCCTTCAGCTGGAGCGGTTGAGGTGGATGCAGAATAAATTTCTCCTATAGTAGACATTAGTCTGCCCAGAGGGACACCAATCACGGGCGAATTGAAAGGATGAACCTGGATGATCATAGGATCGTTTAGGTTAGTTAGAGGTGAATTAAATTTCCTTGCAAACTCGTCAGCCTGCAATTCTTCTATCTTTACTATAGTTAAATCAAACTGGTTTGTCCTAAGTTCTGGTTCACCTGGAACTTCACTAACTCCTATCGGTTCGAAAGAATCGTCCATGTCTAATCTTTTCCTTTGAGGGGGAGGTGGAGGTTCCAATGTAATAAGTGGAGGAAGGTTTTGTAACCTTTGTGACCTTCTGAGAGATTGGTCCTCCACGATTGTAAATTTGACTCTTCACACCCTAAGGTCGGCTAAACACAGACAAACCATAGAGCAATCACTACAAAATTTCCTAAAGTCTCAACAATCACAAGGGGTATAAGATATGCTTTCCCAAAGAAAGATAAGATAGAGTTTCTTGGTGTCCTTGAAGAGGTTCTTAGGAACAAGCAGAAGAATCACCCACTGCCCTCCTACACTTTCAACAAGGGTTACCTTCCAAGCTCATCCAAGGTCAACTAGAAATAGCCTTCCGATTTACCTATGTATAAACCCTAGATGTCAAAGACACTAAAGGATACCTTAAGTGTATCAATAGTTTGTGGGGACAGTCGCAATCCTGGTTCGTACGTATGGGCAGGGTAGCAAAGTCTGAAACTCTGTCTAGGAAAGAATCCCTAGATGCACAAAAACCATGGTCTACATTTTAACAAGGAATTAGAGGATTATCTACTCAGTCCAAGCCTCCACATGGCCTCATGCTTAGCTCCCATTTAAGAGGAGCTTCCCAGATACTACCAACATAGAAAAGGATTTACCTATCGATTGGCCAACTACGTCTAAATTTAAACACTTGTGGAGAGTTTACACTTCAGATCCCAGAAGTATAGCCTAAGCTAGTAGGTGTATGACCCTATAAAACAAAACTTACTAATAAATTTTAAATTATATCGTTCATTTTAAGGGCTATTCTTAGTCATAGGGTAAGTGGCGTGAATGACTGTGAAATTATAGACTCAATAAGAAAAGTAAAAAGGGTGTATAAAATGAATTCCAAAACAAATTACAACTACTTAAATCAAGCTTCTTTTCTTTTTTTTTTTAAATATGAGCTAATGAGATCACAACTAAGTATGAGAAGACTAAGGCTTGTTTTTATAATTTTTGAAATTTTATTTGAAAATACTAGAAATAAACTATTATATGCAATTAAATGCAAAAGTATCAAATGTTTTTTTTCACTTTTCAAATTCTTCAAAAATTACCCTGCACCTAAATGCAAAATTTCTTGAGTATGTTTGAATAATAAGACCATAAATAAAGCAATATGAAGTATAGCGGACTTGCAAGAACCAAATTCAACCACTTAAGGAGGATACTTGGTAAACACCTAACTTGGGAAGAATCAATGAATAAAATCCACTGAAATTACTAAAGGACAAGTGACAAACTGATACTACTCGAAAGCAGTACATAGTACAAGGTATCCAAAATCCTGATCACTGACTCAGATACACAGCATTGAACCTATCACCCAAATAGGAGCACCTACCTCAAAATGATAACTGAAAGAAGATTCAAACAATAAAACTCAAAGGCTTAATAAAAAGCACAAAGCATGGTGCACATGACTTTCAAACTTACATGAAGATGCAAACAACAGAAGACCTTCAAGCAGACAAAAATCCAAACAAGAAAGGGACAAGCAACCCTCCCAAAAATTTTGTGCTGCTACAGGACGTACACGACTATCTTATAGAGAAACCCGTGTACTGTACGCAACTGTCTTATAGAGAAACCTGCATATACAAGTTGCTATATGCGACTGTGTAGCACAACAACCCGCGTATGCAACAAAAAAACTTTCAAAAAAGAAAAATAATAAAGGTCTCTAGAAACACTACTACAAATCAAAGGCAAGATAGACAACCACACACAGAATCAGAGCACAGACTGGGAAAGTATCTACACGACTAAGCCACAGTAGGATGGACTTCCCAGTAGAGTTTCCAGTTCTATTGTTCAAGATAAAGCACCCTTGTAACCTAGGGTCTGGGGTTACCAACTTACTACTAACTTGCAGCAAATTAGCTTTACCAGAGAATGGAAAGGGAATAGGAAGAAAGTCTTGACTTACCCGATTACTGACGATTGATCCAAGCTTGATCTTCTCCAACTCCTCTTCTCTCTGAAGCTTTCAAGGATGCACCTCTTCACTTGAAAAGAGTAAATCCTTCAAGTAATGTCTCATGCATATATATATATATCATAGGTTAGATGAAAAATATATCAAACATATAATCAAATATATTAATTAACCAAAATACATGAAATAGATTCAATACAAGATTGGAAGAAGAATTCTCTTTATTAACAATCGATGAATGAGATAAGAGTATAACCCAGCTTCTAACACAAGGAATCCTCTGCAACCAAATGACTCTGATTTCTACTTCTCCAAGATTTTGAAGATATACCACTAGTATAACTTTTCTCTCCCAAAATTGATTCCTTAGTCCCCACCCCAAGGCCTCTATTTATACTTTTGTAAATAGAGTAGTTTTGAAGGTTGGGATGGTTGAGATAGTTGGGATAGTTATGGATTAGGGCCCAACTAATTTCATCTAATCATGTTTTATATTTTTTAAAGTCAAAACAAGGTGTATGTGACTATTAATATAGCAAACTCACGTATGAAACATGAGTTGCTCAAAGGAAACCCACGTATGACACGCGAGTTGCTTGAAGGAAACCCGTGAACACAACTGTATGTGGGTTGCAATGCAAATAATCGTGTACAGTATGGGAGTTGCAATGCAGATAGTCGCGTATGCAACTCAACACTTAGAAAAACTATATATAAAGCTGGTTTGAGGGTAATGCATCCCAGATCATGCCCATCTATAGTGTTTTGGCCACTTCAATCCTAGTTTGTCCTTTTGTGTACCAACATAAAGAATGCCGACACTCGAACGAAGAAGTGCCATTTGGGTTGATAACAGATTGCCCTAATGTGTGATATCAAAGAGAAGCGATGGCTGAAATACATTGTAATCATTATCTTGGATAACTCATAGGTCCAATGGAGCAGAGGAAGTACCTAGAACAAATACATAGAAATGTCATATACAAAATCATAATTGAGGATGCCATGTTCAATATACTAGAACACTAGCTCCTTTACAATATTTGAGTACATCATATGATACGGGTTCAAGACCACGTATATTACAAAGGTGGATCGAAGCCACAATATACAATAATGATGAGTCTTCAAAGATATGGAAACTGTGTAAGTGAACACAACATAATCTTGCGCAACTTAGGTTATAGATATGAACCTAAGGTTTTCATCAAAAATCCAAAAGAACCAGTACAATCCAGGCCATGTGAATAGATGTGTCGAAGTCGAACATGGATAGGATTCAATAGATTATCAACCAATAGATGATAATTGACAACTGAAGCAAAGAAATTCACCAATAGTTAAAGTGAATCCTGAGGTACCATCGTCAAAAATATAGGTCTTCCTCATCAAGAAGTGTTCATGAGAAACGATACTGTGATGAGGAAGGTAATAGATCCTCCAACGAACGACAAGAGTGACTAGGAACTAGATAAAGGAAGGTAGACACAAGTAATATCAGATAAGACAATGATGGGATCAGGATAAAGATCAGATGCAAAGATAAATCCTTGAACAATGAGCACGACACAGAGATGACCCAAGGAATCTTTTAACTTTACAGATAATACAACTAGACTTATCTGTCATGTAGGAGACATGATCAAATTACCCAGGTATAACGGACAAGTGGAGGAGTGAGAAACTCGAAGTGATAGCTGAACTAAAAGTGAACATTGAGACATGAATATCGAAAAGTATAGAGAGTGCTACGTTCAAGGATGACATGCTACCATTGACTAGGAATCAAAAGAAAACTTATTCCTTATCTTTCCTGTTAAATTTTAACGAGTCCAAGAAATTCAACTTGAGTCTCTCTTCATTTTTGAAAAGCTTGAAGAGAACAGGGAATAATGCTTGATAATGTTACTAATTTGTGGATTTTATGAGCCCAAACTACTACATGCTCACTTGGTGTTTTCATGTTTAGAGAGTCTGAAAACTCTGAAGAAGTCTCCAGGGGGTCATTTTTCATCCAATTTAGTCTCCTAAGGCTGAAAAGGTATAAAACATACCACAGAACAACTCTCTTAACTTCTGTAGAAGAAAAGATGAACCTTTTTCGTACTTAATCAGGGAGGTCTGAAAAAGGTTAAATTACCACCTACCCAATGCTCCTTCAAGAGAAGCATATAGCTTGAGTTTTATGAGTGTGAAGGAAAGCAAGATCACTAGGAAAGATCCATTTGAGTATGAGGAATGGGGCTTATAACAGTAAACTCAATGCTTTGTTCTTGGTGTTTAACGAGCATGAAAAAGACATAAAGTACACTCAGAATATTTTTCATGTTTAGGTCCAGAGCACAAAAAAGAAAAAACTAAGCTCATACCAGGTGTTCCTTTTTCGTAAATTTAGTCACTCAGGTCCAGAAAAGTGATAAACCTATACCTAAGAATACTCTTCTCAATTCCCTAGAAAAGAGAGCGATCCTTTCTCATATTATTCCACATGGTCCGAGAAAGCGATAACCTACCACCAATGTGGATGCCCATTCACATATTCTTAACGAGCCTGAATGGACAAGTTTACTCGGTAGTAAAGTCTATTTTGAGGAGTTAGACCTGGCCCTAAAGAAACTCCATAAGGGTGGGGAGTCTTTAAAGAGGATAGCTTGTAAAAAGAGACCAAAATGAGGCTCAATTTGGCATAGAAAAAAGCTAAGGAGACTCCTCTAAACCTATGACAAATGCGACATGAGTACCAAAATACAATAGATATGATCTAATATAGGGTACTCATGTGAGGAAATCCCTATCCATGGAAGAACAATGGCATAGACAAGGTACTAATGGTTAAAATACCATAGTCCGTGGTCAAAGTAGTAATTCTAGAGTTAAGATGGATTAGGTATAAATGGAAAAATTCATATGAATGACCAAAATCCTATCCTATATGAGTGAAAAACAACGTCAAGTGACCTTAGACCTGTTTCATTGAAGAAAAAAGACATGCTATTAGTTTGATTTTTTTTTTTTAAACTATAGGTTAAAAACCACTTTTGAAATAATATTTCTATAAATAGTTCAAAATATAAATCAAAACTAACCATTTGACATTTTTACCCAATATGGACAAGTTTTACCTCTACCTTAAATTGCTCGGTGTGGACAACTTGGTGGACGATTCTCAAAACCACAAGTGCCAAGTAAATCTACTCTCCATGCTCTTTCATTTTATCTAAGAAAATTTTAATTTTTAAGCAAAAATTTGATGTTTTCAACCATTTTAAAGGAAGTTACATTGTGTACGTGAGTATGGTATGTAAACAGGCACGTACACACATTTTATACATGGGTTTCTTGAAAGAAATTCGTGTATGATACACGACATGTCCGAAGGACAGTCGTGTACACTGAGCAATATACAAAAAAGCTATGTAGGGCCAAAATCAAAAGTTTTTGTATGAATTTAATATTTAATTATGGGCTTGTTAACAGATTGAAAAATGGTGTTGGAGTGGAGGGAGAGGGAGCATGAAGACATGGACCAAGATGCTCTTCAAAGTGCCCCAACAGTAAATGCTTTGCGACAAAGTGGGTTGCTCAAATTATTTTGTACCTCACCTATGCGATCCAATGTCCGCTTACTAGATTTTTTGATAAACTAATGGGGTCATGATCTTGGTGCATTTGACCTACAAGGTGAGTTTCTAGAGATTACCTTGGAAGACATCTATTTTGTCTCTGGTTTGTCACGACGGGGAAATCCGGTCAACTTGGAAGGTACCAGTATAGGCGGTGACCTTCTAAGTGTGTAGAACTACATTGATGCATACTATGCGCCTGATACTCAAAAGACGGGTAGTTGTATCCCTATTGTTCATATCCATTTCTTGCCATTACAGGTGTTGGAAAGAACTATAGTGAGGGTTGCAAGGTCATCATCTCTTCATCTTGCAACTCGAAACCAAATAAGACTTGTAGTGGAATATCTACAGGGAGCCCTATTTTATTGGTGTTCGGGAGTAATCCCGATAATAAAGAAGAAACTCTCTGACTGTAAAAGAGGTCGACAAAAAAAATTCAGCTATTCTAGTATATTGGTGGCCTTTTTCTTTGAGAGGGTGCCCGGTCTAAGTCCTGCAGTATCTCTACCAGTTTCTTCTCCCCGTCAGCCTAGACTGAGTAGGTGGGGGGAAATCTTCCTCCACCAGGGAGGCGGTGGATCGGTTCAAAGTGTGTATGATGATGAATTCTACTTATGGTGGGAGTGACAACTACCAGCACTAGAGAAGTGTCCATATCCTGGGATACATTTTCGAGGTGACAATGGCCTTGTCCTCCCTCCTTGAGGAGCTTGGGGAGTGTCAAGTATTTTTGTTTTCAAGTTTTTAAATTTTTATGATTTTTTAATCATAAAGATATATACATATGTATAAGAGTTTTTAATCCTATAAAATGTTAAAATGCAGATATTGGACCAATCC
This sequence comes from Pseudotsuga menziesii, assembly GCA_001517045.1. Taxonomy (NCBI): domain Eukaryota; kingdom Viridiplantae; phylum Streptophyta; class Pinopsida; order Pinales; family Pinaceae; genus Pseudotsuga; species Pseudotsuga menziesii. The sequence continues at coordinate 450,629 of LPNX011103719.1, forward strand.
ACCCTGTTGGGCATCCACATATGTGTTGATGTAATTGTAACTTCGGAATGTATTTCACTTGTATTTCTTATCTATTGTAACCCGATGTTTATTCCGAGATGTTATCATGTTATGTCATGCCCCAATGTTCTGATCGATAGAATCAATAATATAAACAAGTCATGTCAATTCATTGTGGGTAACCCTCTGATTGTCTAAGGGTTAAAGTCCCCACAGTTCCGGGGCGCTAGGGTTATTAGACTCTCCTAGTAGAGGTCGGCCCTAGTAGGGTTTTAGTCATGCCAAGATTAGTATAAATAGAGATTTGGACTCTCTATTTAGCACACATCACTTACACACTCAAGTGTAGCACATAGTTGAGGAAGGAGAAGACACTGGGGCTAGTGAAGAAGAAGGTTACTGCTATCGGGAGTGCATCTTACTATTTTGTGGTTTTACCTTTGTGTTGATTCTATCTCTGCGGAAGTTGCGGGGTTTTCTCCATTTACGGTTTCCCCAAGGAAAAAGACTGTGTTCATTGTCTCTTGTGTTTGATTGTTGTACTTGTTGTTCTCTCAGTTAAAGATCCTAACATAATGCTAGCTTGAATGTTGAAAAACTAACATGGTATCAGAGCTAACCTGAGAATAAGACACTGTGCAGTTGCAGGAACTAAGGCTTCCTACATTTTGGATCTCTTTCCACAAATTTTCAAAAAAAATAAGGGTGGAATAACTCTCTTCCTTAGGGCGCATCTTTCTGTCGAAGCAGAATCCAATTCTGAGGTTTTTCAGTTTTGGACCTGTCACTGCTGCCGGAAATTAGGGCTTTTCACAGAGGAGGAATTTTTTAGTGAGCCCAGGCCTGGATTGATCTCCTCCCCAAAATTGAAGTTAAGGATAAATTTTAAGGCATTTGGTTGGACAGAACTCCGAAAAAGCAAAATCCTAATTTGCTGTTGAACCAGCTCTGCAGGATTTCAGCTCAACTTTCAGATCCGACATCTTGACCTGGTAATATCTAAAATCTTTTGTATTTCCATTTGAGGTTCTTAGTTAATATGTCTCATCATACCAGGCTTGATGAAAATCTTGAGGGAGCTGATAACTTCCGAGCTTGGAAGTATAGGATCTCCCTGGTCCTAGAAGATAATGAGTTAGACTCCTACATCCATGAGGAGGCTCCAGTTCCAGAGGGAGATGAGGCTAAGGCATTGCATAAGAAGAAGTTGCTTATGGCAAAGAGAATCATTGCTGATTCTATCAAGGATCATCTCATACCATAGGTGTCCTCCCTAAAGACACCTAAAGCTATGTTTGATGCTCTAACCAAATTGTTTGAAGGGAAGAACATAAACTAGAAGATGACTCTGAGAAACCAGCTGAAGAATGTGAAGATTCAGAATGCAGAAACAATCCAGTATTACTTCACAAGAGTTTCTCAGATCAAGGAACAACTAGAAGTTGTTGATGAAGAAGTGGAAAATGAAGAGATTATGATGACTACTTTTAATGGCCTCCCTAGGTCATGGGATTCTTTCATCCAAGGAATCTATGTTAGAAAGAAGTTATTCAAGTTCAGCAGACTATGGGAAGAGTGTTCTCAAGAAGAAGCTCGAATAGCAACTCAAGAAGAGAATATCGGAAGTGAAGATCAGGCTCTCACAGTACACTCGAAGTCTCACTCCAAGACATCCAAAAGAAGATCTCATTTCCAGAGAGGTAAGTCCTATCACAAAAAGGATTTATCTAGAGTCATATGTTATACATGTGATGAATCAAGACATTATGCAATGAACTTTCCTAAGAAACCAAATCCAACAAAGAAGAGCAACAAAAGAAGACATCATGCTCATACTACAGAGGATGATGAACCATCCAAGAAGAGAACTAGATATGAAAGTGAAGATTCTTCAAGCGAGGATGAATATGTTTTGATTTCCACTCTCACAGTAAACATTACTCATGGAAGTGATGATTGGCTCATCGAAAGTGGGGCTTCCAAACATATGACAGGATTCAAGGAATCCTTTGTAAGACTATTAGAACATGAATCACCTCACAAGGTAAAGCTAGGAGATGACTACCAATATCCAATAAAAGGTAGTGGGGAATCTTCCTATAAACTAGACTCTGGAAAGTCTCTAACAATGAAGGAAGTATTGTTTGTGCCAGGACTCAAGAAGAAGCTCCTATCCATATCAGCATTAGATGCAAAAGGAATGCAGGTTGCATTCATAGATGGTCAAGTCATCATGCGACCAAAAGGAAATACTATCGATGATGCGGTGGTGATTGGAGAACAAGAAGGAGGATTGTACAAAGTGAAGGGCCATCCAGAACAAGCCTTGGTCCATGACACAGTAGAGACAAGTGAACTTTGGCATATAAGGCTTGCACATGTGCATTACAGAGCACTACCGATTGCAAGCAAAGCTATTGAAGGTCTTCCGGAAATCCAAGAAAAACATGATGGGGTCTGCAAAGAATGCACGAAAGGAAAGAATACAAAGAAGACATTTCCAAGCAGCGAAAGCAAAGCAAAAGGAATCTTGGAAATCATCCACTCCGATGTATGTGGTCCTATGTCATCAAACTCACTAAGCGGGCATGCATATTATGTTTCTTTTATTGATGATTTTTCTAGGAAGACATGGGTTTATTTCATGAAGAACAAAGACAAAGTATTCAGCAATTTCAAGGAATTCAAATCCTTGGTCGAGAACCACACTGAAAAGAAGATCAAGACCTTTCGATTAGATAATGGCGGAGAATTCACTTCAAATGAGTTCAAAGAGCTATGTAAAGAATCAGGGATTAAGAGGGAGTTGTCCACTCCTTATAATCCACAGTAGAATGGAATTGTAGAAAGGAAGAATAGAACTATCATGGAAGCTACAAGAGCAATGCTTCATGATCAAGACCTTCCTATGCACCTTTGGGCGGAAGCTGCTCGAACAATGGTGTATGTACAAAACCGTACTCCACATAGAGTACTCGTAAACAAGACTCCTGAAGAAGTATTCTCTGGTAAGAAACCAGAAGTCAGCCATCTCAGAATATTTGACTGTCCAGTATACATTCACATTCCAAAAGAAAAGAGGACTAAATTAGATCCTTCGGGAAAGAAGGGTATATTTGTGGGATACTCTGAAAGCTCGAAGGCTTACAGAATATACTTCCCAGGATTCAAGAATATTGACATCAACAGGGATGTCACATTTGATGAAGATACAACATACAACAAATCTAGAAAGAAACCTACTGAAGAATCTGAAGAAGCAAAAGCACCCAGTTCATGATACAACCATGAACTAAGAAGCTCAAGAAGAAGATCGAGAATTTGAAGAACCACAAAGACCTGTAGATCCACCTCTGGAGAAGAATCCTCATAAGAGGAAACCTACTTGGGTATGAGAAATTATCCAAGGTGTGGAAAGATATGGAGCTCTAGAAGAGAATCACAAAGAAAGAAAGAGGACTAGATCCTACTCCGGGTATGTAGCTTTACTATGTGATTTCATTGACAAAGAACCTTACAGTTATGAAGAAGTGGCAAAACAGAAAGAATGGAAGGATTCTATGATCAAAGAATACCAATAAATCATGAAGAATGATGTTTGGGATGTTGTCCCAAGACCAAAATGGAAGTCAGTTGTAACTTCCAAATGGATCTACAAAATCAAGCATGCTGCACATGGTAGCATTGAAAAATATAAGGAAATATTTGTGGCTCGAGGTTTCTCTCAGAAAGAAGGAATAGATTATGAAGAAACCTTTACACCTGTAGCCAGATACACTTCCATCATATTAGTACTTGCTCTGGCTGCAATAATGACATGGAAGATACACCAGATGGATGTCAAGACTGCTTTCTTGAATGGTGTAGTAGATGAGGAAGTATATGTGGAACAACCACTCAGTTTTGAGACACATGACAGGGAGTCTCATGTGTGCAGATTGAAGAAAGCCTTGTATGGCTTGAAATAGGCACCCAGGACATGGTACGGTGGAATTGATAGCTTTCTATCCAATTTGGGCTTTACCAAGAGTAAAGAAGATTCCAACCTTTACTACAAGGTTGAAGATGGCAATCCATTGATACTTCTACTATATGTAGATGATCTATTTGTGACAGGTAATGATGGGTTGATTGCTGATACAAAGAGAAAGCTTGTTGTCGAGTTCGAGATGAAGGACTTGGGTATGATGCATTATTTTCTAGGTATGGAGGTGTGGCAGAGTACAGATGGAATCTTCCTTAGACAAGGGAAGTATGTAGTAGAGATCCTGAAGAGGTTTGGGATGATGGACTACAAGGCTATGGCCACACCTATGGCATCGAACCTGAAGCTATTGAGTGATGCTTCATCAGAGTCAGTTGATGCTACAATGTATCGTCAGATGATTGGGTCCTTGATGTACTTCACAACCACGAGACCAGACATTTGATTTGTTGTGAACACCTTGAGCTAGTTCCTGATAGATCCAATAAATGTTCACTTGATTGCTGCAAAGCATATTCTGAGGTACCTGAGGGGTACAGTTGATTATGGGCTCAAGTACGATGCGAATCAAAAGATTAACTTGGAGGGTTATGTTGATTCAGTATGGGATCAAGTGTGATCTTTTGGTTTAGCAGGAAGCAATCCTGTGTGGCACTGAGTACAACTGAAGCAAAGTATGTCGCAGCATGTTCAGCTAGTTGTGAGGCAGTATGGCTATGAAAGCTACTGTCCAATTTATTTGATCTCCAGATGGATGCTACTTGTATACATTGTGACAACTAGAGTTGCGTGAAGTTGTCAAAGAATCCAGTGTTCCATGACAAGTCGAAGCACATCAAGATCAAGTATCACTATATCAGGGATATGGTGTAGAGGGGAGTAGTGAAGCTCCAGTATGTTGTGACGGAGGAACATATAGCTGATGTATTGACGAAGCCATTGGCTAGGGTGAAGTTTGAGTACTTGAGGGAGAAGCTTGGTGTTCTCTAGATAGAGGTTTCCTCCAAGGGAAAGTGATGAGTCCCATAGCCATTCTGACGAGCAGGTCAGATATAAGGGCTGAGCCATTCTGTCATGGTGAGAGGATTGGTTCCTTCCTTGACAGATATGAGTACTAAGATTCATAGCCATTCTGACGAGAAGGTCAAACATAAGGGCTGATCCATTCTATTCATGGCTTAAGGATTAAGTTCCTCCCATGTCAGATATAAGGGCTACTGCCATTCTGACGAGTAGGTCAGATGTAAGGGCAGTGCCGTTATGTTCATGGCTAAAGGATTAAGTTCCTCCCATGACAAATGTGAGAGCTGGCCATTTTGATGAGAAGGTCAAATGTAAGGGCTACCGCCATTCTAATGAGTAGGCCAGATGTAAGGGTAGTGCCATTTTGTTCATGGCTAAAGGATTAAGTTCCTCCCATGAAAGATGTGAGAGCTGGCCATTCTGATGAGTAGGTCAGATGTAAGGGCTACCACCATTCTGATGAGTAGGATAGATGTAAGGGCAGTGCCATTCTGTCATGGCTAAAGGATTAGGTTCCTTCCATGTTAGATGTGAGTGCTAGTGATTCTGACAAGTAGGTCAGATGTAAGGGCTACCGCCATTCTGACGAGTAGGTCAGATATAAGGGCTACCAAAGACCTACGAGGAGGTAGGCATATACCCAGCATGAAAGAAGGCTGGCTCTGTAGAACTTATCGTGATGAGAAGAATCATGAGATAGCACATATGATGATGACCAAAGAAGATCCAGATCAAGCTATGATCTAGATCCAGTTATGATGACTCTGAGAGATCCAGATCGAGCGATGATCTAGATCCAGCAGTGATGATCCAGATCGAGTGATGATCCAGATCCAGTAGTGATGATCTAGATCAAGTGATGATCCAGATCCAATAGTGATGATATAGATCAAGCGATGATCCAGATCCAGTCCAGTGATGATGATCCAGATTGAGTGATGATCCAGATCCAGTGATGATGATCCAGTGATGATGTTCCAGATAGAGTATGATCTAGTGACGATGTTGTAGATTGAGTATGATCCAATGACGATGATCTAGATTGAGTGATGATCCAAATCCAAATGAACGATGACTTGAATATGAAGAAGACTTGAAGATGTAGATGACAAGATGATCGATTTGATACAGAGAAGAAGACCAGTGATGAAAATTGTGTCGAGAGAATACCTTCCTAGTTAAGAGGGAGTGTTGATGTAATTGTAACTTTGGAATGTATTTCCCTTGTATTTCTTAACTATTCTAACCCGATGTTTATTCCAATATATTATCATGTTATGTCATGGCCCGATGTTATAATTGGGAGAATCAATAATATAAATAAGTCATGTCAAGTCATTGTGGGTAACCCTCCGATTGTCTAAGGGTTAAAGTCCCCGCAGTTCCGGGGCACTAGGGTTATTAGACTCTCCTAGTAGAGTTCGGCCCTAGTAGGGTTTTAGTCATGCCAAGATTAGTATAAATAGAGATTTGGACTCTCTATTTAGCACATATCACTTACACACTCGAGTGTAGCACATAGTTGAGGAAGGAGAAGACACTGGGGCTAGTGAAGAAGAAGGTTGCTGCTGTCAGGAGTGCATCTTATTTTTTTGTTGTTTTACCTTTGTGCTAATTCTATCTCTGAGGAAGTTGTGGGATTTTCTTCATTTATGGTTTCCCCGAGGAAAAACACTATGTTCATTGTCTATTGTGTTTGATCGATGTACTTGTTGTTCTCTCAGTTAAAGATCCTAACATAATGCTATCTTGAATGTTTAAAAACTAACAGTATGTATGTGCGTCCTGTGGTAGGAGAGGATCATGGATTGATTAGGGTTCTTGAGGGGAAGATGGCCAGGCTTACCCGAAGAGTACCTACTTTATGCATTGAGAAGGTCCATGCCATCATGCAGGAGCTAGTGGTTGGTATACCACCTGTATGGATACGCCTTATGAGGAGGGTAGCTAGAGAAATGCTTGTGTACATCTATGTCGCTAAGGCTGCTACAGCTCAGGAAGCTAAAGAATCCCGAGATCTAGATGATCAGGATGATCAGGGGGACTAGGGTGGTCAACCTTAGACCTAGGAGCACTTTATGGACTTCAATCCATTTTGTATATTTTTTGTATATTATATAGTTATGACTAGATCTGAGGATCGAAAACATGACCTATCTATATGGACAGATATTCACATATATATGTATATATATATGTGTGTGTGTGTGTGTGTGTGTGTGTTGCCGATTTTATTTACATGTATTTTGTAATGTATCTGTTGTATATTTTTATGAAAAATGTGTTAAGTGCCAGTCCAAGATATAATTAACATATGCATCAGTTAATGAGTTTTGATTTATTGGAATATGATTGAATGTAATAAACTCAAAATTTCTTGCGAATAACCTAACTTGCATAAACTGATGTAGTAAAATAGGGTTCCGCACCTGATATGCTTGATTGTGCTGGGAAACCACCAGTTGAGAGTCAAGTCTGACTTCCCGCTAGGTGATGCCATGTGACAAAGCATCCCATAAAATCTCAATGATAGCCCTGTATTCACCCACATTATTGGTAGCAGGACCTAGGAAAGTGCCTCCAGAGGCAACTAGCTGTCCTGAGGGTGAGTAAATAACCCATGCGGCTGAAGCCAGGTTTCAAGTGTGGAAACTAGTGCCATCTGCGAAACCTAAGAACCACTCGGAAGACATCTGTAAAAAACAAAATATGGTATAATAACACAAACCAATGAACTATTGTACATAAAGTTACATACAATAAAAATATAGGAAAAAGCGCTAAGCCTAAGCATAGTACTTTTTCAAGTAGAGCCCATTTCTAGGCTTGGGCAGGTTATTCCCCTCGAAATCGGTTAATTCATATGCACCTTTCTTCAAAAATTTTGACATGACATAAGGTCCTAACCACATAGACCTGAATTTCCCTGCCACCAGGGGTTATTTGTTTTGATCCCAGAGCAAGACAAGCTCCCATTCTGAAAAAATCCGAGGTTTGACCAATTTATCGTATTGATTTTTTACCCTATTTTTATGAGCCTCATTTGTTGTCAACGCATCTCTATGTTGTTCATATGGATGTTCTAAGTGTAACAAAAATTCTTCAAGCTCAATTGTATCAGGTAAAACATGAATAAAAATATTTAAGGATGGGATTTCACATTCAACTGTAGTTACTACTTCCACACCGTGAACGAGTTCGAAAGGAGAAAACCCTGCAGAAATTTTCACATTGGTCTAATAAGCCCAAAGTGCAAGATATAGAATGATTAGCCAATTGGAATGGGCTACATTAATAGTGTGCTTGAGAATAGTCTTCAAGGTTTTATTTATAGCCTCGACTTGACCATTTGCTTGAGGGTAGAAAGAAGACGAATGTTCTTGTTTAAACAACATAGTGGTCAATTCAATCATCATACTATTTTGGAAGTGACTACCATGGTCAGTGACAATCTCTTTAGGAGTATCGAACCATGCAATAATTTGGTTGAAAACAGAAAAAGCTACAATTTCCCTATGAGCTTTATAGGTGGGAATTGCCTCTGCCCACTTCGTGAAATAATCTACAGTGACAATGATATGTTTGTGCCCCCCAGCCGAGACTGGTTTTCACATCATGTAATCTATCCCCAAATTTGTGAAGGGGCCCACTGATATGACAGGAAATAACAAAGCAGGATGCGACCGCACCTTTCTGGTGTAAAGCTGACAAGGATGACAGCACTTCACGACTTCCACACAATCTTTAAAGATCATGGACCAGAAATAACCAGCACATAAGATATTCTGGGCCATTGCTAACCCAGATAAATGACGCCCACATGCTCCACTATGGGAATCACTTAGGAAAGTCTCTGCTTCTTCGTGGGTAAGACATCGATGCAAAATAGAATCTACCCCCCTACGATATAAAGTATCTTCAATAATGAGGTAGTTTTTTGCATGTAAGCGTAGTTTGCACCGTTCTTCCTACGAGAAGGCTACAAGGAACTTCAGAGTATGGAGATAGACAAGTATATCTCTGTACCAAGGGTCAGAGGTGGAAATCAAAAAGATGTGCTCATCTGGGAATGAGTCTTCTTCAATGGCTACATCTTCCTCAACCAGAAATTATTCGATGAGCTCAGCAAAAACTAAGGATTTTTTGGATTTGGAAGATTGGAAATCTAAGTCAAACTCCTAAAGAATGACTATCCATTTATTTAATTTTCCTCCAACTATCTGTCGGGACAAAAGATATTGGAAAGGATTAACATCTGCCACTACCGTCGTGGTCCTTAGTAAGATGTAGTGACGCAACCTCTGAACAACATACAAAGCTGCTAATTCCAACTTCTCGACATGGGAATACCTAAGTTCAAGGCCAGTTAAAGCACGACTAAGATAGTAGACAACATGCTCTTGGAGCTTATCGTCCTCCTAGACTAGTACTACCCCTATGGTCGACTCGAATGCAGCCAGATACAATATAAAATCACGAGAGTAATCTGGTGGGTGCAGTAATGGTGCTGACAACAAATCTTTTTTTAATACCTCGAATGCAAGTTGTGCGATTTCATCCCATACAAATGGGGTGTCCTGCTTCAGCAGGTGCATGAAACCTTTACTGATCTTGGCCTAATTTACGATAAAATTTCAAAGGAATTTGGACTTCCCTTACAGGATTTGAAGCTTCCTGATGGAACGAGGAGGAGGCAAATTTACTATGGCCTCAACTTTCAAAGGATCCACCTGAATACCTTTTTTGGAAACAATGAATCCGATCAGTCTCCCTGAATCGACATAGAAAACACACTTGTGGGGATTCAAGCAAATTTTGTATTATCTGCATCGTTCAAATATTAAACGCAAGTGATCTGGGTGATCGATCCTCTTATGAGAATGTGTTGGAAGATCATCAAGGTAGGGTTCAACAATAGATTTAATGTCATGAAAGGAAAAATACATTTCCATCTTAAACGTACCCCCTGCATTTTTCAATCCAAAAGGCATTTTCTTGTATGCAAATGTACCCCAAGGATAGATGAAAGCTGATTTATGTCAGTCTTCTGGTTTAATTTGAATTTGATTATACCCAGAGAAACCATCCATAAATGAAAATACTTCACTCCCCACATAGACATTAATGATTTGATCTATGAATGGTGTGGGGTAGTTATCCTTAGGATAGGATTTGTTTAGATCGCGAAATTCAGTACAAACGCGTATTATCCATTTCTTTTTGTCGATAGGAATGGGGTTGGATACCCATTCTGTTAAAGCTATTAGGTAAAGGAAACATGCTTTCAACAATTTTTCAACTTCAACCTTAACAACTGCCACTTTATGTGAATTAACAGGTCTAAGTTTTTGTCGAACGGGTTTGGCATCAGGATATGTTCATATGTCATGCTCGACTATCAATTGATCTATGTCTGGCATCTCCTCATATGACCAGGCAAACACATCGCAGAATTCCTTAAACAAGGCTGTATAGATCGCAATCTCCTCCGAACAGCAGTTTGCACCAATGTTTACACTTTCCACAAAGTTTGGGTTTGCAGAGATGTTGATAGGAATAGTAGCAAAAATGTTTTCCATATTCCACTTGGCAAATATTCCTTCCCTAGGTAAGGGATTAATAGTTGTATCAACATCACCTGCTAGTCTCATATGGAACTCTTGGTTCTCAATCCTTCTTACTCTAGAAGAAAATAGGATCAATTGTGAAGATCTTCACAGATCTTATATTGTTCGCACATCGCTTCCAGAATGGATTCATCAGAAGGCAAAACCATATCTAAGTAGTCTCTAGAATGCAAAGAGTTCTCTTCCCAAGCAGGCAGATAGGCTCCTTCCGGCTCCTCTGAGATTGTGAGAGAGACCGGAATGGGATCAACAGTGGTATGAACTATAGCTTGATAAGCTACTTCCGTTGCCGATAAGGGCACTTCAGGTTCATGGAGGGAAGGAAGAACACAAGGATCTGTTCGATTAACAACCGTTGCAATAGAATTCCCTATGCTAGTAGAACCTAAATAATTAATCGAAGCTGGAAAATCGAATTTACCCATCAATGATGCATACATTCCAACCCCTAAGTTCTTTGAAGCAGGTTTAACCTGATCAACCAATTGCATGGTGGACTCTATAGTTTCCATGTGGCCCTTTCGAGTAAAACTGAGTTGTTCTATAGTAACCAAATTCCCTTTGTGCAGAAACACTACTACCCAAAGTACGGCTGATGCAATAGCAGACATGGCATAAGTCCAACTTCTCCCGAAGAGAAAGTTATAATCCAAAGGTGCATCAATCACCTCTACCTCAATAGACACTACCTTCCCTGCCAACTTTATTTTGAAAGCTGGTAGGATACCATGTGGATGAAATGACCTTCCGTCAAAATAAGTAAGTAGGGTGTTCGATGGAACTAGCTCTAGAGATCCAAGATCTTTCCAACAAGACAAGGACATGACACATGTGGAAGCACCCTCATCAACAATTTCCCTTCCAATGGTTTTTCTACCATGGATAACATATATCGATAAGGCCACATGATAAGGTAGGTGAATTTTGACACCAGAAAAATTAAACTTCACCATGAGGCTCGATGAATCCATACTAGCTAAGTCTACTAAGAGTGCATCTCGCTGGGTGGGACAACTCTGTAACACCTCTAAATCCGACATCGTACAAGGGGTCTGGGCTAAATCTTCAACTACAAATTAGTTGGCTACAGCCCTAGCATTGGGATTGTGTAAGGTTTTCTTGAAGACACCTCTCGGTATCTTGGGCATATGTTTGGCAGGTTTTTCAAGCGTGAGAGGGTTAGATGTTTCACCTGTAGACTTACCATTTTCTGAAGCATCTATCTCATAGTTCTTTTTCCTAGTTTGGAGTAAAGTACGGGGTCAAACCATGTTGATATAATTAGGGTCAGGAGCATTTGGGGTGCCCCCTGCTATATTTGAATCTAAAGAAGAATTCTATCCTTGGGGAAAAGGACCCTTCAAGACAATCGGTTGTTGGCCTTTTAGAAGCTTTTGAGCTTGGTCAATAAGGGGACATTGATAGTTTAGGTGATCTTCATGGCACAACTTACATGGGAATTTCACCTTCTTCTTTTCTTTTTTTCCCCCATCAACATTGTTTGTGGGTTTTGGATTGTTTTGGTTTCCCTCACCTTTCTTTCTTTTCTTATTTTTCCCACAGAGATGTTGATTGCCCTTTTCATAGGATTGTGCAAAAAAAATTTCATTTTGGGGTGAGGAGGTAGCCTTTGCTGCCTCCTCCATATAATTTTTGAGAGACAAATCATGGATCCGTTTAGCCAAAGACTCTACAGTGGGAGATTTCACAGAACCAACCACACCATTAGCATGGGGTCTAGGCTTAGGTTTCTCTACATTATGCATTGACCATGGTGCATCAGGGATGATTTCATATAAAATCCCAAACTGAGAATATATCAAATCTATTTGCTGGTCCCTGAGGATAGACTCTTCCTCATTGGTCACTCCCAAAGTAGATACATCTTTAAATATATATGGCAATATGGATCTAAGGAACCATTCTAGTAAAAAATCGGGAGGAATGGTGGATTTAATAAGGCTCTTCCGTCTTCTCCACTCTTGGATGTGATCCAAAATATGAGTGGCCTTGTACTGCCAAAAGGTAGACAACAAGTCTATCCCAAAATCATATCGGGAAGGAAGTTGGAAGTGACTAAGAAATACATTAGTCAAGTCCCAAAAACTATCAAATGCAGCAGAGGGTAGTTCAATGTACCATTTTTCTATGGTACTAGTCAAATTTCTTTGGAACAATCTCAACCGAACTATGTTGTTGTTTAGTGAGTTGGAAGAGCTCCACAAGTGGAAAGTGGTGACATGAGCTCTTGGCTAATCACCAACTTTGCCTTCAAATTTTGGGATATCCGAGGGCAGCTTGGTAGGAACGGGTGGCCAGGAGGAGTTATGTCTCACCGGGTCATTCATTAGCTTCAACAAGCTTTGAAAGCTTAAAGTTGCTAGGAAAAAGAGCTTGGGTCTAATTGGAGCATGAAAAGTACCAACTTGGGAATTAGAGGGACTTTCCCCCATGTTCCCTGATGTGAAGGCAGGGTTGCACCCTGCTGCTAGTTGCAAAGTGGTCGGGCCACTTTGGAAAGGATTTCACCTATAATCCAGTGGATTGTTCACGTGCGGTGCAGTGTATGAGGTTTGAGCTGCCCCAGTCGAAATTGGGATTTGGAACACAGGAGCAGGTATCCCTCCACTAAAAAGTGAGAAAGGAGAGATCATGAAAGGAGCTGAAACCAAATTTTGAAAACCTTGACCATAAGGATTAGGGTTTCTGAACTACACCCCTACATACACGGGTGTTGAAACTACATATGGAGTGGATGGGGGAATGTGCCCCCCATTCAAAGGAAAACCCTGGAAAAATGACGAGGATCCTATAGGACCACTCTAAGCAGTGTGTGTGAAGGAAGTAGAAATAGAAGGTACACTAGGAATCCTAATGACCACTGCACCAAAAGTGCCTGCTAATTTTGTGGAAGCCGATGGTTGAACCACCCGGCTAGCTGGAGTTAAAGGTGTAGTAGGTATACTTGTTCTAGGGGCACTAACCGAGGGAGGTGGTACCCCTTCAGCCAAAGCGGCTGAGGTGGATGTAGAAGAAATTTCTCCTGCAGTAGACATTAGTCTGTCCAGAGGGACACCAATCACGAGCGAATTGGAAGGATGAACCTGGACAATCACAGGGTCGTTTAAGTCAGTTAGAGGTGAATTAAAGTTCCTTACAAACTCATCATCCTGCAAGCCTTCTATCTCTACTGTATTTAAATCAAATTGGTTTGTCCTAAGTTCCGGTTCACCCAAAACTTCACTAACTCCTATCGGTCGAAAAAACCATCCATGTCTAATCTTTGCCTTTGAGGGGGAGGTGGAGGTTTCAATGTAATAAGTAGAGGAAGGTTCTGCAACCTTCATGACCTTCTGAGATATTGGTCCTCCATGATTGTAAATTTGACTCTTCACACCCTAAGGTCGGATAAACACAGACAAACCACAGAGTAATCACTACAAAATTTCCTAAAGTCTCAACAATCACAAGGGGTATAAGATGTGCTTTCCCAAATAAAGTTGAGAGAAAGTTTCTTGGAATCCTTGAAGAGGTTCTTAGGCACAAGCGGAGGAATCACCCACCGCCCTCCTACACTTTCAACAAGGGTTACCTTCGAATCCCATCCAAGGTTGACCAGAAATAGCCTTCTAGTTTACCTGTGTATAAACCCTAGATGTCAAAGAGACTAAAGCCTACCTTAACTATATCAATAGTCTGTGGGGACAGTCGCAAGCCTGGTTCGTACGCATGGGCAGGGTAGTAAAGCCCAAAAATCTATCTAGGACAGAATACCCAAATGCACAAAAACCCTGGTCCACGTTTTGACAAGGAATCAGAGGGTTATCTCCTCAATCCAAGCCTCCATGCGGTCTCGTGCTTAACTCCCGTTTGAGAGGAGATTCCGAGATACCACCAACATAGAAAAGGATTTACCTATCGATTGGCCAACTACGTCTAAATTTAAACACTTGTGGAGAGTTTACACTTCCTATCCCATAAGTCTAGCCTAAGCTAGTAGGTGTATGACCCTATAAAACAAAACTTACTAATAAATTTTAAATTATATCGTTCATTTTAAGGGCTATTCTTAGTCAGAGGGTAAGTGGCGTGAATGATTATGATATTATAGACTTGATAAGAAAAGTAAAAATGGTGTATAAATTGAATTCCAAAACAAATTGCAACTACTTAAATCAAGCTTCTTTTATTTTTTGTAAATATGAGCTAATGAGATTACAACTAAGTATGAGAAGACTAAGACTTGTTTTTATAATTTTTGAGTTTTATTCAAAAATACTGAAAATAAACTACTATATGCAATTAAATGCAAAAGTATCAAATGTTTTTTCTTCACTTTTCAAATTCTTCAAAAATTACCATGCACCTAAATGCAAAATTTCTTGAGTATGTTTAAATAATCAAACCATAAAGAAAGCAATATGAAGTATAGAGGATTTACAAGAACCAAATTCAACCACTTAAGGAGGAGGCCTGGTAAACACCTTACTTGGGAAGAATCAATGAATAAAATCCACTGAAATTACTAAAGGACACGTGACAAAATGATACTACTAGAAAGCAGTACATAGTACCTAACCACTCAATCAAATATGCATCACTGAACCTATCACCCAAACAGGAGAACATACCTCAAAGTGCTAAGTGAAAGAAGATTCAAACATTATAACTCAAGGGCTTAATAAAAAGCACAAAGCATGGTGTACAGGACTTTCAAATAGGAAGATGCCAGCAATAGAAAACCTTCAAGCAGACAAAAATCCAAACAAGACAAGGACAAGCAACCCTCCCTAAAATTTTGTGCTGCTACAGGACGTATGCGACTGTCTTATAGAGAAACCTGCGTACTGTATGCGACTATCTTATAGAGAAACCCACGTATACAAGTTGCTATAAGCAACTATGTAGCACAGCAACCCGCGTATGCAAAAAAATAAAATTCAAAAAAGAAAGAATAATAAAGGTCTCTGGACACACTACTACAAATCAAAGGCAAGATAGACAACCACTCATAGAATCAGAGCAAAGACTGGGAAAGTATCTACACAACTAACCCACAGCAGGCTGGACTCCCCAGCAGAGTCACCAGTTCTGTTGTTCAGAATAAATCACCCTTGTAACCTAGGGTCTAGGGTTACCAACTTACTACTAACTTGCAGACAATTAGCTTTACTAGAGAATGGAAAGGGAATAGGAAGAAAGTCTTGACTTACCCGATGATCGATGGTTGATCCAAGCTTGATCTTCTCCAGCTCCTGTTCTCTCTAAAGCTTCCAGGGATGCACCTCTTCACCTACAAAGAGTAAATCCTTCAATTAATATCTCATGCATATATATATCATAGGTTAGATGAACAATATATCAAACATATAATCAAATATAGTAATTAACCAAAATACATGAAATATATTCAATACAAGATTGGAAGAAGAATTCTCTTTATTAACAATCAATGAATGAGATAAGAGTAGAACCCAGCTTCTGAGACAAGAAATCCTCTACAACCAAAGGAATCTTAGTTCTACTGCTCCAAGATTCTGAAGATATACCACCAACATAACTTTTCTCTCACAAAATTGATTCCTTAGTCCCCACCCCAAGGCCTCTATTTATACTTTGGGAAATAGAGTAGTTTCAAAGGTTGGGATGGTTGAGATAGTTGGGATAGTTATGGATTAGGGCCCAACTAATCTCATCTAATCACGTTTTATATTTTTTTAAGTAAAAACAAGGCGTATGCAACTATTAATATAGGCAACCCGTGTATGACACGCAAGTTGCTAGAAGGAAACCCGCGTACGCAAGTGTACGTGGGCTGCAATGCAAATACTCACGTATGGTACGCGAGTTGCAATGCAGATAATCACATATGCAACTCAACACTTCAAAAAATATATATATAAAGCTGGTTTGAGGGTAATGCATCCCAGGTCATGCCCATCTATAGTGTTTTGGCCACTTCAATCCTAATTTGTCCTTTTGTGTACCAACATAAAGAATACCGGCACTCGAACGGAGAAGTTCCATTTGGGTTGATAACAACTAGATACGGATGGAACCAAAACACTTCAAAGGTTGAAAATTCTACGGCCTAAAACCACATAAATGGTGGACCGAGCCACAACTAATAAAATAGATTTAAAAATTCCTTTAATTCTACAGCAGTCAGAGTGCTAACCGGATGAATTCCCAATTCCAAATGATAAACGATAAACGATCTAATTGGGAATGGTTATTGGGAAGAATCCCTACTTTCGGTACCTGGGATTTTCTAGGCATCAACAAGTGCTTAAGTTAAAAAATTCCTTATATGGTCTTAGACAATCTCCATGAGCTTGTATAGTAGTATTTACTCCTATCTAATCAACAATGGGTTCAACAGAAGCAACAATGCTCCCACTCTATATGTAAAAATAGATCAGCATGGTAAAATGTTGATTGTATATATTTATGTTGATGACATTATTTACACTAGTAATTTGATGCTTGAAGAATTCAGGACAATAATGAAAAAGGAATTTGAGATGACTAATCTAGGGCTGATGAAGTACTTCCTTGGTCTGGATGTTACTCAAAGCGACCAAGGTATTTTAATTTGTTAGCATAAGTATGCTACTGATATTTTACAGAGATTGAGAATGGATGAATGTAAACCAACATATACCCCCATTTCTCAAGGAACTAAGTTAACAAGCAATGATCATGGAATTGTAGTAAATTCTACACTCTGCAAAAGGATGGTAGGAAGTTTAATGTATTTGGCAGCAACTAGACCTGATTTGATGTATGATGTGAGTATAATTTCCATATTTATGGAGTCTCTTAAATAATATCAATGGAAATTTGGAAAGTGAATTCTGAGATATGTTGCAGGAACACTTGGATATAGCCTTTGGTACACTCATTCACCAGAGAGTCCTTTCACAGGGTACAATGACCACACAATGACAGTGATTTTGTAGTTAGTATTGATGATAGTAAAAATACATCTAGCTATGCTTTCCATTTGGGTACAAATATGATCTCTTGGGAATCTCAGAAACAACCCACTATCAGCATGTCATCTGCAGAAGTAGAGTATGTAGCAACCACCACAGCATCTTGCCATGCAGTTTGGATAAGAATACTCTTAAATGATATGTGGCACACAAAAAGGATCCCACTCCTATATTTTGTGACAATAGTTATGAAATGACATTGTCCAACCATAATTTATTTCATAGAAAAATTAATCACATTAACACTCGCTATCATTCCATTCATGACTTGGTCAATAATGGATATATTGCCTTACTTTTTGTGGCTGTAAGGAGAAATTGGCTAACATGTTCACCAAACCATTGGGAACACTGGCATTTGAGCTTCAGAGATAACACTTAGGGATTAACAATGATGATAATATTGTCCCAGTTGATATTAAGGGGGTGTGTTAAGAAATGTAATATAATTGGTCCACTATGGTCAAAACTACATTAATTAGTTGGTTAGTTGAGTAGTTGTTTTGGCCACCTTATCTAGAATTAGTGACCGATAGTATTTTCTGTCCCATGGTTTTGTTGTTATGTAGTCCTATATATGTTTCTTCTTAATAATGAGAAGGAAATCAATCTTCCCATTGTATTTTTCCACCATTTTATACTTCTCTTATGTTTTTGTTAAACTTTAACATGGAGATCTACGTTTTGGGTAATGGCAAGGAACAATAATTGTGAGAATAGTTCGCAAATTATGGTTATGTTTTTTTTTATGGTGTGTGGGTTTAAAATAGAGTTAGTGTTAGAAAAAAATACCTGTGTTGTATTTGAAATCTTCTTATAGAGAAAATAGACCGGTTCTTTGCAGTCTCAATTCCCATGGATTCAAACTCATGACCTTCTTTAGTAGTGATGCAACCAACGTTTATGGAGCTTCACTTCCTATAGCCTTCCGAGTGTTAACGACCAGAGATGGGTTTGCTTCTGAGGAACAGATCTCGTCTGTATACTATGAAATGTCCCCTCATAAATGATTCATTGTTAAATTTCCTAACCCATTCAATCCCTTGGGTTGCGGAGAAGAAAATTAAATGCCTTGGGGTTAATTTTGAAAGATCAAAGTATTAATTAATTAGCATATGTCAAATTTATGAATAAAGTTTAAAGAGGCATGTATTAGGAGTTAAATTCATAAATAACTATTTTATTTATGAAATAAAAAGAGAGATAATCCTCAAGGGCACATTAGAGGAAAGGTTACCAAAATATAGCTTGCACAAGAAGGAAATCCAAAAACACTTAAAGATAGGAAAGTTGAGAAAAGAAGGAATAAAATAGTTAAAGTAAGAAAATATGGGAAAGCGGGGATAAAAACAGAAAGAAGGCCAAGGTAGTAATATAGAATAAATTTGGATAAGTCATAAATCATAATAAACAAGAATAAAGTAGAAAAGTACGAAAAATAAGTGGAAAGTAGAGAAAAAGTAGGAAAAGCTAAAGCAAGAAGCAAAAAGTAAAGCATGAAAGCAATGAAACTTTATCCACCCATGAGGGTGCATTAGCCTATATAACTTTATCAACAATTTATCCCCATTCTATAAAGGAAGGAGTGCACACCACTGTCCCATTATTTGATAGTTTCTGAATAGAAATGAGAGCATTGTGCTACTCAAGACTTGGGAGACGTTACCCTAGTCAAGCTAGGATATGTGCCCCGTGATTCTACTATTAGGTTGAGGAAATCATGTATTCATCAGTGATTTTATTTCAGTTCCTATGATCATATCCAATGAAGTTAGATCTAGTTGCAGTGGTTGAAGAATCCTCCCTGTTCAAATGTTCATATTTTTCCTATTCTCTTCTCATGGATTTGAAAAAACTTCTTGTGATGAATATTTCATTGGGAGTTAAGTATCAAGAATCCCTACTCCAAATATCAAGTGAGATACCCATCCCCTTTCTTGTAAATAAGTGAGTATTTAGAAGGTAAGAAGCTTGAAGCTGTAAATGAGCTTTTATGAAATGATGTTGCAATTCCACACATGATTGAAAACAGGTTCTGTAGTCATTTGAACAATCCTATACTGAACACTTGATTGGATAATATCTATCTATTAAATAGATCGTGACTTTCTCTTGAAATGGAATCAAATTATAATCAATTTTTAAATTAAAATTCCATCAGTTCAGGCTCAATTTTTCACTTGGAACCCTACTCATTTGATTGTCTAAATTCAATGGGAAATGTGATCACTCAATCCTCTAAATTTTGGTTCAAGAGGAGGTATACGTTTCAATTTGATCTACACTGCTTCTATTAATTTTTGGATCCTAACGTGTATCAATTTGTTACCAAAATGTTGCAATGGAACTACAATCCATTTCCACTCACATTGATGCGTAAAATTACAACCATTTTGAATGAGACTGTAGAAATAAGAAAGAATATAAGAATAGTGGCAGAGCTCATGTCTCAAAATAAAAGGCTTATCAAAGGTTATGTTCCTCTCTTATCAAGCAAATGAAGAACATTGCAACACATATTTATGGTTACTAGATAGTGGCTACAACAATCATATGACAGATAACAAGTCATTATTATCTAGTTTGGATTCCATTGTTGTCACGAATATCAAGCTAGGATATAACTTTATGGTTCCAAGAAAAGGAAAATGTACTATTCTTGTACTTACAAAGAAGAATGAGAAGAAATTAATTCATGAGGTTTCTATGTATCAAATCTAAATGTCAATATGATTAGTATAGGTCAATTACTTCAGAACAAGTATGATATTCAATTTTATGATACATATTGTTCCATTAATGATAAAAACCCTAGTAGGAGACTCATACTTGAATTTAACATGAAAAAGAATAGAATATTTCCTAACAGTATCATAAGTGCCAACCTTTCAGAGTTAGCATCCCATACTATCTCTATTCCAGATGAAACACGGCTATAGCATTAAATAATTGGTTATATTTCCTTCAAGAGTCTAAACATACTAAACAAACAATCCATTGTCAAGGCGTTACTATTTATAAATGAAAAATCCAGTTCTTATGAGGATTGTATCATTAGGAAACATTAACGAGACAAATTCCCCACTTCTACATCTCGATCCAAAGAACATATTGAGATAGTTCCTATAGACCTCTGTGGACCCATGCAAATCCAATCCATAAGAGATAGTTTTTATTTTCTAACATTCATTGGTGATTTTAGCAGAAAAATATGGATTTATTTCCTCAAGAACAAATCAAAGACCTTCTCAACGTTCAAAGAGTTTAAGGACTTGACTGAGAAGCAACATGGAAATTTCATTAAAGTGATCAGGTTAGATGGTGGAGGTGAATATGATTCACATGATTTTGTTGATTTCTGCAAGCAACATGGAATCCAGAGACAATTCACCACTAGACACACTCCACAAAAAATGGAGTTTCTAAACAAAAGAATCAAGCCATCATGAACATGGACAACATTATGTTGTCACATAAGAAGCTATCATAAGAGTATTGTGTTGAAGTTGTTTCATAATTAGTCTATCTATTGAATAGATCTCTCACAATGAGTGTCCAGGACAAGATTCCTGAAGAAGCATTGGGTGGCACTAAGATTAGTGTTGCACATCTACGATTTTTTGTTTTGTTTCATTTTGTTCATGTATCTGATGAACTCATAAGAAAGTTGGATAAGAAGAGTTAATGGTGTGTTTTCACTTGTTACAGTGAAAACTATAAGGATTACAAATTGTATAATCCTATTACCAAGAAGATTGTGGTGAGCAGCAATGTGAAATTTCTTGAATAAAAATGCATGAGTGAGCCTTCAAATATACATCAATAGGAAAGTACAGATATTTCAGATCTACCTCTTAAAAATCCAATATTGGAAGTACAACAACTAAAAGAAACACCACCCAATAGTCCATCTCAGGACCAGAAAACCAGAAGTTTGAGGGAGTTATATGAGCATACTTCTATTATTGATGAGAAACTTTAGTATGCTTTGTTTTCCTTTGAGCACACAACTTTTGATGAAGTAGTAAATTATGCACATTGGGTAAAATCAATGAATTAAGAGATTGATGCTATTGAGAAAAATCAGACTTGGGATGTTGTTGATATCCCTATAGACAAAACCAGTATTCAAGTCAAATGGGTCTATAAGACAAAATTGAATGAAAAAGGAGACATTGAAAAACACAAGAAAAGGTTGGTTGCAAAAGGATATGCACAATAATGTGGTGTGGATTATGATGAAACCTTTGCTCTAGTAGCAAGGATGGATAGCATCAAAGATGCACTTTCCATTGTAACACAAAATCAACGGCTTGTTTATCAAATGGATGTAAAATCTTCCTCCCTAAGTGGTAGACTTGAGAATAAATCTATGTAGACCACCCACCTTGATATAATGTCAAAGGACATGAAAATAAATTTTGTAAGTTAAAAAATTCCTTATATGGTCTTAAATAATATCCATGATCTTGGTATACTAGGATTAACTCCTTTATCATTAATAATGGGTTTAACAGAAGCAACAATGAGCCCACTCTGTAAGTAAAAATAGATCAGTATGGTAAAATGTTGATTGTATGTCTTTATGTTGATGACATGATTTACACTAGTAATTTGATGCTTGAAGGATTCATGACAATCATGAAAAAGGAATTTGAGATGACTGATCTAGGGATGATGAAGTACTTCCTTGGTATGGAAGTTACTCAAAGTGAACAAGGTATTTTCATTTGTTAGCATAAGTATTCTACTGATATTTTGCAAAGATTGATAATGGATGAGCGCAAATCAACATATACCCCCATTTCTCAAAGAAATAAGTTAGCAAACAATGATCATGGAATTGTAGTAAATTCTACACTCTACAAAAGGATGGTAGGCAGTTTAATGTATTTGGCTGAAACTAGACCTGATTTAATGTATGATGTGAGTCTCATTTCTAGATTTATGGAGTCTCCCAAAGAATATCACTGAAAAGTTGGAAAAATAATTATGAGATATGTTGCAAGAACAATTTGATATGGAGTTTGGTACATGTTAGGATTATTAATCCTCCCTTGGTCAAATGTCTATTAGATTACTTATTTCCCAACTTATGAATCTTAATTAAATATTTGGGTCCACCAGTACAACTGGTTCCACTTGACCTAATGGGGCAACATGTACCAGTCACTGGAGTGTGGGGAACACTTCTAGAGGTTAACTGCCACTTACTACATGTGCATGCATCAGTTTGGGAGCCTCCTAAACCAATCATTACATTTTAGGAGCCGTTGGGAGTCACGACTAACCTACTTCAATTAGTTGTAGTTAGTACTAATTAGTCTCAGTTATCTCCCAATTACTTTCAATTAGTTCTCAAACAGTTATCTAGTGCATGTATTGCATGGATAATGCATGGAGGCATGTGGAGTAGGCTCATTTTCCCACCTAACACACTCAGTTGCACTAAGTTAACTAACTTTCATTGTTCTTTTTAGTTGGTTGGACATCTAGGAGTTGATTTTGGACTCCGATATTGATTGGGAGACCATAAGTTAGATATTCAGTTGGATACAGTCATATCCTCTTGGGAGATTTGAATTCATACTCCATGCATTCGAATTATTCCTATGCAAACTATTGTAACACCAGATATTATTATTGTGAATGATATTGTAAATTCCTGAGCAATACTTGTTTGTTTCCTGTGTGGTTTGTTTTGTTCAGTTTGTATCTTCATTCTCCATTATTTTGCTGCAAACATTATTAGAACTATTTTCTTAAATATCTAAATGGAATTCAAATTTTGTTTCATGCTTGTTTCTCCCCATCGAACATCAGAAGAAGTTGGGTTTCCACAGAAGTCCCCTATGATGATTTGCTAGCTCTAGATTTATTCAAAGAAGTGGAGAGGGCATGACGAACCTTGAAAACATGTTCATGCTGGGAGGAAAATAATGATTCTAATAGTTCATATGTTTTAGTGTGTTATTGTAGTGAAATTGATAGGTGCTACGTAGCTTGTGTGAAGTTTTGCAATACTTCCAGCTAGACCAATTATGAGTTCTCAAACTCCTGAGCCAATGATCCTCACAACTTCCAATTACCTTGATTGGAGGATTGATATGCAGTTGGAATTGCGCAAGCATGGCTACCATAGGATCATACATGGATGGGAGCATGAGCCTCAACAGCCGGTAGAGCGGAACAAGTTTCTGAACCATTGCGATAAAGCATTTGGGTACTTATGTACTTATATTAAAAGAGATCTCCTCTTCCACCTAAAAATCTTGAGGACTCCCATAGAATCCTGGGAGAGGCTTGATATCTTGTTTAACAAACAATATGTGCTTCGAGGACACATTATGGAGAATGAGTTGGTGTCTTTACATCCCAGCAGTTTCGAGACTATTGAGCAATTCTTTACTAAATTCAAGTCTCTAGTACTCTAGTGCAGATAGTGTGGAATAGAGCGAAAGAATGAGCAGAATTTCCTTTACATACTCAGCAAACTAGGCCCTGAGTATTCTGTATTTGTTTCCATATTTCATTCCAAGCGGGAAATCTTTCCTAATTGGAAGGTTCCTTCCTTAGATTATTTTTCCGATTCCTTAATCAAAGAGCAATACAAATTGATGAGAATGGGAGTCATCAATACATCCAAATATCAAGCTCTTCTAGTTACTGACTCTTCAAAGGAGCAAGCAAATGGGAAGTCAAAGAAGAAGGAGCCAACGATAGCTGATTCGAAGCCTAAACAAAATCAGCAAGCTTTTGAAGGAGCCTATGGCTCTAAGAAGAAGAATTTTGAAAAGAAGTTATGTCCTTATTGTGAAAATGGGTACCATCTTGAAGATCATTGTATGAGGAAAGAAATTGATGAAATGTCAGCTCTTCTCAAGAAGCCTAACATTGCTTCCCGAAGAGAAAAGAAGCTTGATGAAGAAACACAGACAGAAGATACCGAGAAGTGTCATGCTTTGAAAGAAACAATATGTTCACAGTTAGCATACATAATAGATTCTGGAGCTTCCAATCAGATGGTTACTTCCAAAGAATACTTCTCTACCCTCTCACTATCAAAGGGGAAAAACATTCATATGGGAGATGATTCCCAGATTCCAGTAGAAGGAAGGGTCTTAGTCAAAGTGAAGCATGGTGAGTTCAAGAATGTATTATATCTTCCCTCCCTTGCTTCTAACCTTTTGTTTGTTTACTAGATGAATCATACAAGCTCTCCCAAGAGAGTTACATTTGATTCAGAATCAGTTGAGATTACAGAAAAATCCATTGGGCTACTTGTAGAAAAAGGTATTGCAAATCACTTTACCAAAGCTTATGAGCTCTCAAATTTCTTACATGTTTCTCCTCCTTCAGATTTATTGTCTCATGATAACAACAACAACAAGATTTAGCATGAGATATTTGGCCATCCCAATTTCAAATATCTGAAGCAGCTCCACAATGATAAAATGGTTGAAGGTTTTCCCCCCATCCAAACTTCCAATGGAGTATGTGCTGGTTGCTTCGTAGGTAAGCATCCAGAAAAGAAGTATGATGTTGGGAAGGCACACAGAGATGCCTCTACACTTTATTTGATACATAGTGATGTAGCAATACCTATGTCTACAAAATACATTAATGGTTGCAGGTACTTCCTCACTTTTATTGATGATTTTTCACGGTACTGTTGGATCTACTTCATGAAAAAAAAATCATAATTTTTTGAGACTTTTAAAGTTTGTAAAGCTATGGTTGAGAACAGTTTCAATAATAATATCAAGTCAATAAGATCCAATAAGGGAGGAGAGTAAATCAAAGGATATTTCCATATTTTCTATGAATCAGAGGGGATTCGAATGGAACACTCAGTTCCATACACACCACATCAAATTGGTGTGGCTGAGAGGAAGAACAGATCACTAAAATAAATGGCAACAGGCCTTCTCCATGCCAAGAATCTACCTCCTTCTCTTTAGGCTGAAGCAATAAACTATGCTTTCGATATTTCCCCACAAGTCAGTGGTTGGGGTGACTCCATTCGAAGCACTGCAAGGGTATAGGACCAATGTCTCTCATCTGAGAGTTTTTGGTTCCAAAGCTTTGGCTAGAATACTACTTGACAAGAGGAAGGCCTTCCAAGCCCAAAGTAGCGAATGCATTCTGCTGGGATATGTGGAAGATGAAAAATCTTACAGAATGATGGAGGTTGCTACCAGAAGATGCTTCATTGAAAGAAGTTTCCAGTTCAAAGATTATCAGCTACATGATACTCCTTCAGCAACATAGGAAGGTATAACTATTTCTCCACCTATTTTTATGATGATGATGATGTGCTACAAGTTTCAGATTCAGATGAATAAGATCACATTCATCATGATCCTATTATTGAGAGTGAATCTCAAGAGATTCTAGATCCATATCCAGTACCTATTCCTAATCAGAATCCTAAACCCAAATGGGCTCAAAAGATTATTGATGCAGCTAGAAGAGGTGCTAGAGATCTAGAAGACAGAAGAAGAACAAGGTCCCAATATCAAAATGAGCATGATTCACTATCTCTCACAGGTTCTTTCTCTACAGTATGGTGCAACAAAGTTCCAGGTCAGTGCTACTTGCTGATGGTGAATGATCAGCTACATGGCCCACTGAAGCAAAACCTTGATCATTCCCTACCTTCACCATCCAGAAGAGACAAACATAGTCATCAGTTCATAAGTACATTGAGCGGTCCACTGATTGACCATGCTGTTGCATAGAGTTGCAATTTTGCAGCAGTCTTTTTGCTCAAGTTATTTTTCTAAGGAGGAATTTTCTTTCTTCTAAAGAGAGCTTGCAAATTGTTATTTCCTGTTTATTTTTTAGGGGGAGGTTTTCCATAAGGTTTTCCCCTGTTTCCTCAGTTGTATTAAGCAACATTTTTTATCATTATATTTTAGATTGTATTTGGGTGACCTATGGTCTTGTTACCACGACCCACAGTTGTCCAAGTTAGGATTCATGGGAGGTGTTAGGATTATTAATCCTCCCTTGGTCAAATGTATATTAGATTATATATTTCCTAACTTAAGAATCTTAATTAAATATTTGGTCCACTAGTAAAATTGGATCCACTTGACCTAATGGGGTCACATGTATCAGTCACTGGAGTGTGGGGAACACTGCTAGAGGTTAACTGCCACTTACTGCCTGTGCATGCATCAGTTTGGGCACCACTAGGAGTCTCGACGGCAACCTACTTCAATTAGTTGGAGTTAGTACTAGTTAGTCTCAGTTATCCCCCAGTTACTTTAAGTTAGTTCTCAAACAGTTAGCTAGTGCATGTCTTGCATGGATAATGCATGGATGCATGTGGATTAGGTGTCTTTTCCCACCTAACACACTCAATTGCACTGAGTTAACTAGCTATCACTGTTTTTTTGAGTTGGTTGGACATATGGGAGTTGATTTTGGAATCCAATATTGATTGGGAGACCATGAGTTAGAGATTCATTTAGATACAGTCATATCCACGTGGGAGATTTGAATTCATACCCCATGCATTAGAATTCTTCCTATGTAAACTATAGTAACACCAAATATTATTATTGTGAATGATACTGTAAATTCCTGAGCAATACTTGTCTATTTCCTATGTGGTTTGTTTTGTTCAGTTTGTATATTCCTTCTCCATTATTTTGCTGCAAACATTATTAGAACTATCTGCTTGAAGATCTAAATGGCATTCAAATTCTAATAGTACACTCATTTACCAGAGAGTCCTCTCATAAGGTACGATGACAATGATTTTGTAGGTATAATTGATGATAGGAAAAAAAATCTAGTTATGTTTTCCATTTGGGTACAAATATGATCCCTTGGGAATCTCAGAAATAACCCACTATCAACATGTCATCTAGAGAAGTAGAGTATGTACCAACCACCACAACATCTTTCCATGCAGTTTGGATAAGAATACTCTTAAAGGATATGGGACACAAAAAAAAGGATCTCATTCCTATCTTTTGTGACAATAGTTATGCAATAACATTGTCCAAACATAATGTATTTCGTAGAAAAACTAAGCAAATTAACACTCGTTATCATTTCATTTGTGAGTTGGTCAATAATGGATATATTTCCTTACTTTTTTGTGGCTCTAAGGAGCAATTGGCTAAAATGTTAACCAAAAAATTGGGAACAATTGCATTTGAGTTATAGATGTAACACTTAGGGATTAACATTGATGACAATATTGTCCCAGTAGATATTAAGGGGGTTTGTTAAGAAATGTAATATAACTGGTCCACTATGGTCAAAAGTACATTAATTAGTTGGTTAGTCGAGTAGTTGTGTTGGTCACCTTATATAGAATTCGTGACCCATAATATTTTATGTCCCCTGGTTTTGTTGTTATGTAGTCCTATATATGTTGTTGCTTAATAATGAGAAGAAAATCAATCTTCCCATTGTGTTTTACACCATTTTATACTTCTCTTTTTGTTTTTGTTAAACTTTAACATGGAGATCCTTGTTTTGGGTTATGCCGAGGAACAACAATTGTGAGAATGGTTCGCAAATTATGGTTATGTTTTTTGTTATGGTCTGTGGGTTTAAAATATAGTTGGTTTTAGCAAAAATACCTGTGTTGTATTTGAAATCTTCTTATAGAGAAAATAAACCGGTTCTTTCTTGTCTCAATTCCCATGGATTCAAACTCGTGACCTTCTTTAGTAGTGATTCAACCAACATTCATAGAGCTTCGCTTCCTATAGGCTTTCGAGTGTTAATGACCAGAGATGGGTTTGTTTGTGAGGAATAGATCTCATCTAGACATTCCTATACTATGACACATCCCCTCATAAATGATTCATTGTTTAATTTCCTAACCCAATCAATCACTTAGGTTGAGGAGAGGAAAATTAAATGTCTTGGGGTTGACTTTGAAAGATCAAAGTATTAATTAATTAACATATGAATAAAGTTTAAAGAGGCATGTATTAGGAGTTAAATTCATAAATTACTATTTTATTTATGAAATAAAAAGAGAGATATTCATCAAGGGTGCATTGAAGGAAAGGTTTACCAAAATATATCTTGCACAAGAAGGAAATCCAAAAACAGTTAAAGATAGGAAAGTTGATAAAATAAGGAATGAAATAGTTAAAGCAAGAAAATATGGGAAGGCAGGGATAAAAGTAGAAATAAGGCCAAGGTAGTAAAAAAAAAAAAAAATGGATAAGGCATAAAGCATAATAAACAAGGATAAAGTAGAAAAGTAGGAAAAATAAGTGGAAAGTAGAGAAAAAGTAGGAAAAGCTAAGGCATATAAGCTAAAGCAAGAAGAAAAAAAGTAAAGCATGAAAGAAATGCAAATTTATCCATCCATGAGGGTGCATTAGCCTCTATAACTTGATCAAAAATTCATCCGCATTCAATAAAGAAGTAGTCCACAGCCCTATCCCATTTTTTGGCAGTTTGTGAATCGAATTGAGAGCATTGTGCTACTCAAGACTTGGGATATATTCCCCTAGTCAAGCTGGGGGATGGGCGCCGTGATTTTACCGTGAGGTTGAGGAAATAATGTATTCATCAGTGAGTTTATTTCAGTTCATATGATCATATCCAATGAAGTTATATCCATTTCAGTGATTGAAGAATCCTTCCGGTTTGAATATTCAGAATTTTCCTAGTCTCTTCTCATGGAGAATTCTCTCTTATTCTCTCCTATTCTAGAAATTAGTTATTCATGAAAGTCATACTTTTAAGGATTCTATTGATGTATTATCAGACATATTATATTTATTTTCCCACTTCAATTAATAAAATTCTGATTTATGGCTTCTTATGTGCACCTATTCTAGATTGCTATGAAATTAGAACTAGTTTCTATGTTTGACTCAATAACACATCAAGATAACTCCAAATTCGTTTATCTCACTTGATTATGTTCATTAAAAATTCAATTAACATATACCAGCCATGATATTGAGAATTCATATCCTCCTTTCACTGTTTGGGTCATCCTTAAGTTGATCTAGTTGAGTAGTCCTAAACATTAAAAATTCAATTAACATATCCCAGCCATGATATTGAGAATTCATATCCTCCTTTCACTGTTTGGGTCATCCTTAAGTTGATCTAGTTGAGTAGTCCTAAAAACGAATTTCAGTAGTTTTCCTTCAAAACCACCTCAAACATTTCTCAAACTTGTTGGTGTGAACCAAGAGTTTATTTACTTATATTTAATTTTTCTAATTCTATCCAAGAAAAAATCCATCTCCATTGGTTCACAAGATGTGTTAAGCAAAGGGTTTAGTTTTCATATGCTAGGGTGCCCAAGAGCCTTGGGATTAAACTTCAGCCTCACTGATTTTGAAAAAATAAAAGTTCCTAGTGCATTGTGCATAGGATACTAAGATGAAAATTATCCTTTCTATTGATTTGAATTCACAATAACCCCAAACCTTGGTCAAATCCTATTTTTGAGTCACCTATCCTGTTGACTATTTGTCTGAGTTAGTGTGCCAAATATCCAAGTTGGTACATTACAAGTGGTATCATAACATGGAACTCTAAATGTAATCAGGTTTTTAATAATGATTCATAGAATATATTTGGATCCCAAGAAGAAAGATCCTTTAGGGGATGATTTTGATGGAATGAATTCTACTGAAGGAAAATTGCAAGAATAAACTAAAAGACACAACATGGGTGGAAATGGTGAGATCGAAAATATGATTACAATTATTATGCAAGTATTTAGTGACATGACCCTTAACATCATCAAATACAAAAAAATAAACCAATGCATTTCTTTTTAATCATGTGGAGAATAATAATGGTTAAGGAAGCAACCATGTGTCACCACATGAAGAAAGGAAGATCCCTAAAGGGTTTGTAGTTTCAAGTATTGGGCCTCATAATCGGCCTAATTAATTCCCAAAGGAGCCTTCAAGTCATTTAAGGAATATTATTCCCAAGTTCCTTAATGAGAAGAAAGACGAGTTGGAGATCCATAATGAAAACATTTCTATAGTGGAGGACAAGCGTGTTAAATATCTCACATTGAATGAAGAATGTCGAAGAAATTTGACATTCAAGGAATTTTGTGATCTCCAATACAAAACCAATCCAAGAGGTGGTTTTAATAATCAGAATCAGAATTATGAGCTAAAGAATGTTATTGGGAGGATTTATCTACCATACTTTGATGGCTCATCAAAGTGCAGAACTAGCTCATTAGTCAGAAATCTAGATACATACTTTCAGTTAAACCCAATGGCTGAGAGAGAAGCTATCAAGATGGGAACTTTACACTTGGATGGAGAAGACAATGACTAGCAGTTTTATGTGAAGAATACCCTTGGACATGATCAAGTGACAACTTATGATGAATTCACAAGAATCCTTAAAGATAGATTCGAAAGAAGAGGCCTTGAAATCACTTTTAGAGAGCTTGTGCATGTGAAGCAAAATGGGAATCATAAAGCTTACATATTTGAGTTCTAGAAGTTGGATAATATGGTGACTGATATCTCACGATCGCAGTTGATCTTTTTGTTCATTGTAGGATTGAAATAACCCTTAAAAGTTTTCATGAAATCGTATAGACCTTTTACCTTAAAAGATCCACTGAATAGAACACGATTTGCAAGATGTTATTCTGAGGACAAGGTTCCCTCCCAGGGTGAATTCTTCAAATCCCTTTAAGAATTGAATACCACCACCCATGAAGAGTCCTTCTACAAATTTCAAGAGGGAAAATTTCTCCAATGATGGAGATGAATTGACAGGTATAAAGTTGTGCTTCACCTTCCAAGAACCTTGGGTTCCTGGACACACATTAGAGGAAATTTGAGGTCTAAAAAGGGTCTCCTAAAGAAAAATAATAAAATAATAGTTAAAATAATAAAATAATAGTTATTAATTTTGAAAGAAGAATGAAAAAACAACTTTATTGTCCGTATTTTCAACATATCTCCCTGTGTTTTTACTCAAATTCTGAGTGGGAGAGCTCGTTGGATGTAGAATTCAATTCTGAATCCAATGAGTACCCATATTGCATACTTTTGACGGACTTCGCTACCCCAAAAAATAAGAAATACCTGAAAAACTGTGATGATGACATCATCATCACATTTTTTCAGGTATTTCTTATTTTTGGGGTAGATAAGTCAGTCAAATGTATGCAGTGTGGGTACTCGTTGGATGAATAATTAAATTCCACATCCAAAGAGATCTCTCACTTGAAATTTGAGTAAAAACACAGGGAGATATGTCGAAAATACGAACAAAAAAAAATAGTTTTCTTTTATGAAATATATGTCAATTCAACCATTATGGTTGACTCACTTTATTGAAATTCTATTGGTTCTTGAATTCCAACTCACAAAATTTATTGTTGTCGTGTTTTCTTATAAGGCCCATTTTAGACCCCAAATTTCCTCTAATGACTATGATAAGAGGAAAGCACAATACATAGAGGTTTCTTCAGAGAGCGAAGTTGACGAGGAAGAAGAAGGGCCTCACATTAATTCAAAAGGGACCTATGAGACTGCTAATGAAGAAATTCCTTCACAAGAGAGAAATATTTTTGTGTTACCAGGAATGCCTTGTTTCCACACTCTCATATTCAATATGGGAGTGGTGGAAGGGGAAGTAGTTAATGTGTTAGTGCATGTAGGAGCTACCCATAATTTCATTGATTCCTCTTTGATGGAAACGAGGAATCTACCGACTAAAAAATTTGAAGTCTTCACTATTATAATTCTAGGTAATCTTTCTATGGAGTGCTCTAGATGGATTCCTAAACTACAAGTCACCATAGGAGATTACATTGTTATCGATAGCTTTTATGTGGTAAATGTTGATGATAATAATATGGTGTTGGGAGTGCAATGGTTTTATTATATTTGGAAGCACACCATATATTACCAAGTGTCTGAGATGAGGTTTCAATATGTAGGTAGGAGGTCAAGGTAGTGTTGAGGGAAGTCAACACCTACCCAAAACAAGTGATCAGTACACACAGTATGAGGTTTTTATTGAGACATAGAGACATTGAATGTGTTGTTGAGTTATTGATATCTACTAAAGGCACTTCTTTAGAGGCAAAACAATATCCAAAATATATTTAGAATTTGCTTCGAAAGCATAAGGGGGTGTTTGGAGACCTTCCACATGGGAGGCCACCTGATATAGGAGTGGAGCATAGAATAGAGTTGGATATATGTACATCTTGTATCCAAGTGGATCCTCCAAAACATCCAAAAATATTGAAGGATGAGATTTCAAGAACTATAAAATAACTCTTTGACTTACGATTCATAAGGCCAAGTTCAAGTCCCTTTTCCTCCTCAGTAGTACTGGTGAAGAAAAAAGATGAGACCATGTGCATATGTATATATTACCATCAAATTAGGATGAAAGAAGAAGATATTTAGAAGATATTTTTTTGATGTCACTATATTGGGCACTTCAAATTCATGGTCATGCCTTTTGGCTTAACTAATGCTCCCGCAACATTCCATTCATGCATGAATAGGGTGTTCAACAAACAACTTCGTAAGTTTTTCTTGTTTTTTTATGATATTTTAATCTATAGAAGGACTTGGGAGGTGAATGTACGCCATCTGGATGTTGTACTAACAATATTGATAGATCAATCCTTATTTGCTAAGATATATAAATATGATTTTCGAATGACTAATATCCTTTATCTCGGTTATGTGATCAGACAAGGAGTGAAGGTCCACATGGAAAATATTCTTTCTATATTGGATTGGACAAGTCCTAATTAGAATCTCATAGAGTTGAGGGGATTCATTGGATTGTGCAATTACTATGGAAAGTTTGTGAAAGGGTTCTCCAAAATTTCATCTCCATTAACATATATTACAAAGAAAGAAGCTTTCAATTGGTCAGAAAAACCAGATAAGTCATTCCAAAGAATGGAGGTAATGAGTAGTTTTCTTGTTCTTTCACTCCTTTTTTTATCAACCCTTTGTTCTTGAATGTGACGCCTTAGGAAATGGGATTGGAGCTTTATTGATGCAAATTATGTTAATGTAATTGTAAGTTCAAAGGATATCCAGTTGTATATTTCATATTGTATTTTATTGTACCCCGGCAGAAATGTTTATTCCTCCATCCGGGAGAGTCATTATTGTATTTGACTCATGTAAAGTCATGGAGGTTAAATCTCCATCAGTGTCGAGGATTTATACCCCAGATTTAAGTTATAATAGGGTTATTAGACTCTCCTAGAGAAGTTGGCCCTGTTGAGGGAAAAAGTCAAGTAAAGCTAAAGTATAAATAGATAGGGTTCCTCTCTATTTACTATCATCCACTCACTTATCAATTTCGCATGAATAGAAGAGAGGACAAGTTCGCACAAGTAGGAGAGAGAGAAACTACTGGAGAACATCTCCATACTTTGGGTTTTACTTTTTCTATCTATGCTCATTCTATCTCCGAGGAAGTTGTAGGGTTTTCTCCTTTATGTTTTCCCTGAGGAAAAAAATTTGTGTCTCTTGTCTCTTGTGATTATTGATGTGCATATTATTATCTCAGATAAGATCCTAGATTAGATTGAATAAACTGTAAAAATATAACATGGAATCAGAGCCAAATTGAGAAGAAGGCATGTTGCATCCGTAGAAGCTAGGGATTCTTAATTTTTGGGTCTCTCACCTCAGATCATCAATAAAAGGAGGATAGGCCAACTCTCCTTAGGAGGGTGACTTTTAAAGTCGAAGCAGAATTTTATTCTAAGCATTTTTAATTTTTGGCTTGTCACTACCATGGTAAATTAAGATTTTTCACAAAAGTGGAATTTTGGAGTGAAATCAGCATAGGATTCTTCTCCTCCTCAAAACTAAATTTTGAGACCAAGATCGAAATGTTTGGTTGGGTGAAACACTGGGAAAGTCAAGCCCTAATTTGACTATGGACCAGAAAAATCAGAACTATAGAAGACTGGCTTTAGATCTAGCCCCAACATCTCAAATTGGTAAGATCTAAATATTTTGTATTTCCATTTGAGGTTCTCATTAAATATGTATCAGACATTAAAAAATGATTTTGATGGGGATCCAACAATATGCACAAATTCCCTTAGAGTCTATTTAGTTTGAGTCTCTTTTGGACCGTTGCTAAGTATGAGTTTAAGAAATTCTAACTAGATGATTGTTTGATCTAGTACATGCACTGATTGCATGCATATATTCATGCAATATACAAACAGTCGATCTCTCATTCTTATTTACATGCACTTAAAACTAACACAAGTGAACAAACAAGAAGAAAAAATTGCATGCAACCAAGTTGTAGTACACCATCGTACACTGTTGTACCACCCCTCCTCCTAGATTCATGAGTCCAGTTTGAGGTATTTATATGTTTGTAAAGGTTGAAAATGAAATCCAATTATGTTGTAGCAGGCAATTTCATTGACACTCTCTGGTGATATGAAATGGAATAAATAATCCATAAGAATCAGCAATATTCAGAGAAAAATGGGAGGATGATGCACATGAAATTTTATTGGGGGAAGGAGGTGATCATTATGTTTGATGAATGGAGGACGCATACGATTATGCAGTATTAGGCTTCTCTCTTAGTGTTGTTTTCGGCCACTATTTTTTATCAATAGGTTGTGAGTATAAGAACATTGGTAAGGATGATATACAATACCAGTAATTCCAGCAAGGATGAGCTACATTCTTCACAAAAATCATCTGGTTCATCATCTCAATAATAAAATGTCCAACAAACGTATCTGATGACACAAAAATACACTACACAAGCTTCTCCACAATCAGTCATGCCACTTGGAAATCCATTGCATCTTAGAAGCCTATCATACTCAAAAATTTTCCAAAGAATGAGCAATATTGGAATACCTACATTATTCTCACCAGTGACACCTCAACAAACCATGTATCGGAAACAATCACCAGTTCAGGGAAACAAAACAAGTGAGGGTAGAAAAAAAAATGAAACACAATTTTGTGTAAAAAAGTAATTTTTCATTTTAAAAAGGTAAATAGTGAAAAACAATTACTTTTCTCTTATGATTCAAATAAAAAACAAATTTATTTTAGTCACCCCTAAGGCCTATATAATGTAAAATGATCTGAGAGCTAAAGGCTGGAAATTTTAGAACTAGAAGTGTTCTTTCTAAAGAATTTGAATCGGGTACATAATTTTGCTTTGTAAAGACCTTCTCAGAGATTAATGAAATGAAAGGTTGCATAGAGTTTCTTCCATGTTTATATTTTGTCTTTATATTTTCTATATGAGAGGATTCATGAGAAAATTATATAATGTGTGCAATATTATTTTGTCTGAATTAAGGATCATCGATACTCTGTTGAAAATTAAATGGTAGATGTTATATAAGAAGTTCAAAGTTCATTTGATTATGTCGTAATATTTTATACATCTTGTTGTTTCCTTGCATGTGGAGAATTTATGTCTGCATTTCACTCATTAAATGTTTTACTGCTGAAGAATCATAAATATCTCATGTTAACCCTCTCATATGTAAAGACTTATTGAATTCTATCTAATACAGGTCAGCACGTTCAAAACCTATATTTCTTTATAAAATTATACTGCCAGTGCTTCCTAATTTTCAATATCTGTTTTCACCATTCCTCCTCGTTCAATTTTCCTATTTGTTTTTCCATATTTCACAAAATTACTCTACCATCCATATTTACACCTACAGTTTTGTTCATGAACCTATTAAATAACTACAACATTCATAGAATGAGTAAAATTCCATTCTCATTAATGATATATATCTAATGTCGTTAAAATTTGAGCCTCGTCATGCATGGAAGTGTTCTATTTCAACCTAGTTCACCTATGGGATCTAACACACCCCTCGAGAGAGGGAAAGGCCTTGCAGTCTATGGGACTGCCTTAGGGGGTTTTATTCTTCAATGGTGGAATTCTTGTGTCAAAAATGAGAGTAATTCTAGGAATTAACACAATAGAACAAATGTAAAAATATGCCAACCACAACAAATGAAAAATGGTGCAAAGTGAGCGATATGTGTTATGTTGGTTTAGTGCAGATGGTCCCACATTTAGCTTCTTTTTAATTACGAGCTATGTGAACTTATATTTAAAAAATAAATGTAAATTTCCTAAATACCTAAAATCCTTCCTCTCAAATGCCATGGCCTTCTAAAAGAATAATTGCGTGTGATAATGCGATAAATACAATGATTGACTAGTGAAAGTAACAAAGAGTTACTTATATTAGTGATGGTACTATCTAATGAAAGATGAAACCACTTCCCAATGGAAATATCTGACTTCAGGAGTCGATTGCACTCACAATTTGTCCTTGACGATATCCTAAGTTTGTCTAGTAAAATACTCATGTCAAGTGTGGATAAGTGGTTCATCCTAAGAGGT
The DNA here is from genome assembly GCA_001517045.1 of Pseudotsuga menziesii. Taxonomy (NCBI): domain Eukaryota; kingdom Viridiplantae; phylum Streptophyta; class Pinopsida; order Pinales; family Pinaceae; genus Pseudotsuga; species Pseudotsuga menziesii. The sequence goes on from LPNX011103719.1 coordinate 487,657, forward strand.
ATAGTGTCACCCCCCTACAAAACAATGAGTAACTTTTAGGTGGGAGAAGGGAATTTATACCTTGGCTTTCGTGTTCTTGGGCATCGAGCCTTCTTATTTGGGTTGTCTTTTGACACATGTTGATAGAAGGACTTCATAGCACCCTATAAGTCCACAACGTTATGTTTCAAAAACTTAATGAAACTGAATTGGTGGATATTTTTTGTCTTCTTAGCCCAATCAATGTTACCTAACTAAAATATTCTTTTGTGACCTCCTATGGAGGATTTTAATTGGTTGGATATGTTATAAGTGTTTATTTTAAGGGTACAATAGTGATTACGGATTGCGAGGGAGGTATTTCACAATTCTTTTCCTTTCTGATTCACCAAGATCACAAGTAATGGGAGGTGAAGAGAATAAGTGGATTGGAATATATTTTAGGCCCCTTAGTGTGTGTTAGTGATGCAAACACATGTGAGATAAGAAAATTTATTGTTGTAAGTAACTAAATATCTTAAAGTAAATGAAAATGTATATTTAACTTCAACTCTAAAAGATGCTAATGGTGCTTTCAGACAAAATAATAATGAAATAAATGTGTGTAATGGAGGTATTTCACACTTATTCCCGTTTTCGAAGTCACCCAAGATCACACAAAGTGTAAGGTGAAGAGAATAATTCTAGATATTAGAGTCTTTAGGTCCTTTGTTGTCTGCAAAAGTGGATTTACACTAACTTGTCTAAAACATGAAAGATAAGAAAAGACATAAAAATCCCTTAAATACTAGTGACAACAATGAGACCCATTAAAAGCGTTAAAATTGGTTACCTAGGTAGATTTTGAGGGAAGACCCTTTTACTTCCTATTATTGGGATAAGTGGACTAATTACTGAATAAAAACACAAATGCTGCATGTTTTTTAATCCAGGTTCATTACTGAGCAACAATTGGGGCTTCAATATTGCACAAAACAGATAAAATGCAAAGAAAAAGAGATAGTAGTGCAAAAATACAGAGGGAGGAATGCAACAATGAAAAAAAGAAAGCACGGAAGCACATTAGTGTGATTACAACACAACCACGCTGCACATGCAGTGATAAAATTACCATGTAGGAAAGGATCCACTAAAATGCACTAACAACGCGACTGTTGAAGGAAATTCTATGCAGGTAATGCACCTGGGGTGTCGATATCCATGCTACTATATGAAAACAAATTACAACTAAAAGTTAGACAAATTTTGGGAATGAAGGGTATAGAATTGTTCTCCTACATAAATAAATATCCTAGAAATATCTATTCAACAAATATCAACCTAGTTAAGAATAAATGAGCAAAAATTAAGCAGAGTCACCATAAATACTATTGCTAGAAATTACGCACAAATGTGTGCAACCTCTCCCACTTTCGGTGAAATACTTTGAGGTTGTTAACAAGGCCTAATATTGTGTAATTAAATGAAAGTTTAATTACTCCAAATTGATCTTGCAAGATCTTGTTATTGAAAGAAAAAAAAATTGAAATAAACAAAGGGAATAAGGAAATGAAAACCACAACAAGAATCCAATGGTATAACCAATTTAGACTACCCAATAGTCAAGAAAATACATGTAGTTTCAGGTGTGGGATTCAATGTAAGGAAAAAATTTCCCTAATGGAGGTCCTTTTTGTACACATTAAATGATTAACATATTGAAGAACAATGGAGAGAAAAAATTTCCCCTTGGAGGAAGGAGGCAAGATCTCTTGAGGAATACTATTACGTGGGAGAATAGGTGAGCTATGAACAAGCCTCAACAAAATTATAGAAGAATAACCTTTCTCTAATTTTCTCTACTGAGATGCATGCCCATGGCCTCCATTTAAAGGAAAAGAGGTATCCAAGAAAAATCTAGATCCATGTGTGAAACCCATTTCCTCAGGAACTAGTTCTAAGGCACACAAAAGGGGATATTCAATGCTCCACGATACCGACTTGAATTTTTTTTTGGCAAGGTTCCTTCATGAATCTTCAATGTGTAGCATGTAATTGAGATCCCACTATTTTTACAGTCACATAGACACCAAATGGTATTCTGTGCTAGGATAGCATGGGAACAGAACTTATAACACGTGCTATAGCACAAGTAAACATATATTTATCCACACTACTTATTTTTATTGTTCTTTGGAATTTTTGCACTCATATTGATTTTTAGATCTGTGTTGAGGCCTAGAAATTCGCAGGCAACAACAGCAAGGGATTCTCCCCAGTCAACGTTCCCAACTATCCCGTGACTGTTTGGTGTAGGGAATCCGTCCGGTTTGCGGTTCGGCTACCGTAGGTCAATTAACAAAAAACAAAAGGTTTTACCGGTTGCGGCCCGGTCCACCATGTATATTTTTTGTATTTTTGACTTAAAGTATGATATGCACATGCCTAATTAACAATGCAGGGTGATAAAGATGCAAAGAGCAGTCACAATGTGATGCGCAAGTTCTTACCTCTTGTCTTGGCACTCACAGGCATCACAATCACATCTATCCAAGAAAATAAATACTAACTAAACTATCTCTAGAGAGCTATATATTAATTCATGAGTAATGCACCATTGTTCATGTGTTATGGCAAATCACAGATAGTTGTTCTTATAACCAAACATATAAACATGATTAGAAATATACATGATAAGATAGCTCATCAACAGTTAAAAATCCCATTACTCATGGTGGAAGACATCACAAAATATAATAAAGAACATTCAAACAAGAACATAGGTTCAAGAAGTCAGAACACCCTCACAATCAATGAGACACAGTTGAAAACAAAATAGTTCCCATTCAACATTGCTCATTTAATCACATTGATACATTCCACTTAGCACTTTCTCCAACAGGCAAAATTTGCAGTCTCTAGTTGTAAAACGAAATAGTTCCTCTTACAAGCATTTGTTTACAAGTTTTTTCCAGGGAAAAATCCCCTTGTAAGTTCTAACTTTCAAATATTTAAACTACAATAGCAGATTGCTTGGGCTACCCCCAAATGTATGACATTTCGGTCCCTCCAAATGTTTCATCTTCCCATTTTCTTTTTTGTATGCATTCACGATCTGATAAGTAACTGATAGACCTTTCGGGTCTGTGCCTTTGTCTCTATTCATTTTGTCTTTTCCTTCATTTGTCCTTCTTGAGATCCTTCTAGCCACGGTTCGACCTTTTCCAAAACTGCCCAGCTATGCCTTCGCGCCGCGATAGTCTGAAAAGTCCTTTGAGTCCACCTGCGATTCATCAAGGTGTATCATTCATTAGGATTACATTCTGAAACAAAACGTCAAATTCTATCAATCAAACGGCTGCTCAACAAGAAATATTATGCATCGCATTACTGCTAACATGGCAGGGTAGACTCATCCACAGTCGCATAGGCAGGCTTTAACAGGAGATGAGCGCTACGGAACACTTAAGCACATCAAAGTTAGAAGAGTTAAGACCTAGGCTGCGGGTGGGAAAAATTCAGATCAGAAGTCGGAAAGACAACGGCATCGGGGTCTAAGCGATTCGCATAGCCGCAATGGCAGAAAAGAGAAAGACTACGGCCAGGCGACTCAAAGACCAACACACATCGGAGGGCGGAGCGCTTTATACTTCGGGGGCTTAGTTGCTTTGGGAGCTGCAACGGTGGAAGATCAAAGGTTATAAACATGCGACACACATCGGTGGGTGGAGCACTTTTCCTTTCAAGTAGCTAGCTACTTTGGGAGCCACAACGGTGGAAGCAAAACAGACAACAGCCTCCGGTCAAGTAAAATTGCTAAGTGTTTAAAAAAACTTTAAAATTCAGCAACGGTTAAAATTGTTTCTCCTCCGAAACGACGTTTTGCAAAGGACAAAAAGGCCTGATCCATTTTCAACTCAGCAAAAACAAACTCTAAAATCTGCGATCTACAACAATTCCAAACACGAGCAATTTCTAAAAACCAGGACGAAAGGTAATCTTCAAAAAACCATCCAAAATTAAAGCACGGCCAAAAGGTTCAAGGATCCAAACGATTAAAAACAATGCTAAATCATGAGGAGGGGACCAAAATTTAAGAAATTTGGGGAAAATAGTTGCAGCTGCAACAATTGGCGACTACCTAGTGAACCTAGATCTCTGGACAATTTCTTCCTTAAGTAATAGACTGTTTAACAATAAAACCAACATGTTGAATTCTTCTAGATGTATGGATTTCCCAAATGGAAGATATATGTACCTTTAATCATTGAGGGTAGTCCAATTTAGGAAAAGGGAAACCAAGATTTCAAATTCAAGATAACTCTTTCGAGGCTAGAAATATGAGTTTCATTTTCTGCCTCTGTCTTCGGGTAGCTTCCAGCTTGGACACCACAGGATCGTAACATATGGTAAACAGAAATATTCATTTGTTCCTCATTCCCATGCCATTTTGCACCTTTTTTGTGCTTTTGGACTTTTTGTCCTTTTGAGTCCTCCTCATGCCTTTCTTTCTGAATTTTTCATTCAGGCTCCTCTATCCATAGTGTCCTTTTGTGTGAGAGATGTATGTAATTTTTAGCTCATGGACGGAGAAGAACTTTCGGAAATTCTACACTCATATGATTTAGTACTTTGTTTCGATACATATTGCTTTCTTAGGAGATTTGACTCTTCTTAGCCTTTTGGCTTTCAATTCTTGCCATGGGATCATTTATATATAATATGTTGTTTACCCTGCTTCCTTTCCATGGGCCTTTTGCTGTCACCCCCTAGGACATTTTTAAGTGTGAGATGGATGGAGCCTCGAAATAGTATTCCAGACCTTTTAATCTTGAGTTACTTTACAGGGATTAAGCAGGACTTCAATGCGTTCATAGCCATTTAGGAAAACTGCTGAACTAGAAGAAATTCTATCAGATAAAACCATAATACACAGTCTTATAATCAAGGATCTTAGTTAGTCCAGAATTATAATGCTCTCCATGCAACCAAAGCTTGCTTCTTTTTATTGAAATCAAACAGAAAATCTAAACTAAAACTAAACTAAACTTCATGACTCAAAGACTCAAAAAGATGGCCAAGCCAGATTATTTATATGCAAGATAGAAGAAGACAAATGAAACTCAGGAAAAATAAGGCTTGAGAACTAAACCATTTACTGGTAAGTTCTCTTCCCACCCTTGCAGATCTTGTAACTTATAAGTGGAAGGGCCAAGTTTTGCCGCAATCTGGAAAGGACCTACCCACAACTGCTGGAATTTCATGTGTTTTTCTTTCTCATCATGGGGGTGATCCTACTTGAGAACCAAATCTCCCACCTTAAAGTCTTTTGTTCCTACCTTATGTTTGTCGAACCATCTCTTTATTACCTCTTACTGCTGCTTAAAGTGCTCTCTGGCTTTAGATCGAGCCTCTTCTGCTTTCAGGAGATTATATATCCTCATTTGCAAAACTTCAACATCCGACCCTCTAGATTCTTGAGCTATTATGGAAGAGGGTAGCATGATATTGGGGGGAAGAATGGCTTCTTTACCATACACAAGGGTATATGGAGACACTCCTATCGAAGACTTGGGGGTAACTCTATCAGCCCAAAGGGCGTTTGGTAGCACTGAGTGCCAACTCCTCTGGTTTTCTATTACAATTTTATTTAAAATTCTAATCATATTTTTATTAATGGATTCATCCAGGTCATTTCCTTATGGATAGTAATTAGCAGAATAATGCAACTTTATTCCTTTCTCGTGAGCGAAAGTAGTTAATTTAATCGATGAAAAGTAAGTAGCATTATCAAAGACTAAAGAAACTGGAACTCCAAACCTGGTCATAATATGGTCCTGCAGGAAGCTGATGATCGCGTCTTCATTTATCTTGCTCAGTGGGACGGCTTCGACCCAGCGAGTGAAATAATCGGTCACGGTCAGAATGTACTTGTGTTGTAGGGAGGAATTCGGTTTTATTTCTCCAATAATATCCAACCCCCATTGCTCGAATGGCTCCGTGATCATCACAGGATTTAGGGATGCTGCTGCCTTATATTGTCTTCCACTACACCTTTGGCAAATATCGCACTTCCTGACATGTGCGTGTGTATCTTTGAAGAGCGTAGGCCAATAATAACCGGCTCTGAGAATTTTGTGAGCTGTAGTATCTCCTAAATAATGTCCCCCAGCAGGCTCGTCATGCAAATCTGTCATTACTTTCTTCACATCTTCTTTCTCTAAGCATCTAAGAAGAACTCCATCGTAGTTTTTTTCTGAATAATATTTCTTCAACAATTTGATAGGAAGCTAATTGAAGACACAATGCTCTTCTTTTCTTAGAATTCCAATGTTCTGGCAACAGTCCTGCCTACAGGTAATGCACGAGGTCCCTATACCTAGAATCGGGAGCTGTGAACAAAGGACATATATCCATCAAATGTAATTCAGCCTCGTCTTCCCAGGCGTGTTCGTCATTGTTCCCATTTTCAGCCATTAGTCTGCACAACCCCTGCCCTTTAACTATAGAAGCTGGCTTGAATTCGAGGTCATACTCTTGAAGAGCTGTTACCCAATTTCCCCTTCTTTCGCCTAACTCCTTCTGTACAAAAAGGGACCTCATAGCTGGGTATGGGACGATCACCTTGGTTCAATTTTTTAATATGTAGGGCCTGAATTGTTTCACTGCTTTGAATACTGCATAAGCTTGTTTATCAATAGCTGGGTAATTTAATTCGGCCCCTTGTAGACCAGTGCTCATGAAAGATATTATGAATTCATCCCCCCCGTCTTCCTTTTGAGTAAGCATGGCTGCTAGCGAATCATCATATGCAAAAGTATATAGAATAAAATCTTTATCAAAATCTAGGCTTTTTAGGGAGGGTGTGTGTGCACTAGCAGTTTTGATCTTGCTGAAAGCATTCTTCTCAATTTCAGTCCATTTTAACTGTGCACTTTGCTTCACCATTTGCTGCAGAGGTTTGACAATCTGAGGAAAATCTAGCACAAATCTTCGCACGAAGTTTATTCTTCCCATAAATGATTGCATCCATTTTTTATTGTGGGGGAAGGGGATTTATTCAATGGCCTCAATTCTTTCTGGATCTATAGAGATTCCCTTCTTTGAAACTATGTGACCAAGCAACTTTCCCTCCATGACAGTGAACACACACTTCCTAGGATTGAGTGAGATGCCATATTTTCGACAGCGTTCAAAAATCTACCTTAAATGAAACACGTGCTCTTCTCTCCTCTTTGAGAATATCGTAATATCATCAGGGTACACCACAGCACTACGACCAATCAGTCTGCGGAAAGCTATGTTCATAGCCCTCTGGAATGTGGCTCCAGCGTTGATAAGCCCAAAGGGAATTCTTCTGTAAGTGAAGGTTCCCCATTTGGTCTTGAATGTTTTCTTCAATCTGTCTTCTTTGGCTACTTATACTTGATTGTAGCCGGAAAAACCGTCTAATAGTGAGAATAGTTCAGAACCTGAGACCATTTGTAGTAGTTGCTCCATGGGTGGCATAGGATAGTTATCTTTATCTGAAGCGCGGTTTAAATTCCTGAAATCCATGCATAGCCTGATTTCTCCAGACTTTTTCCTCACTGGCACCACAAATTTGAGACCCACTCAGAGTGTCTGTCCTTAAAAATGATCCTAGCATCCAATAATTTCTTAACTTCACTCTGAATCAAAGGTTCCAATTTGGGATGCATTTTCCTTAAAGGTTGCTGATAAGGTTTGACGCCAACTTTGATTGGGATAACATGCTGGATGATGCTGGTGTCATATGTCTTTAAATCTGCATAAGTCCAAGCGAACACATCTTTATATTGATTAAAAAGACTGATGAACTTATCTCTTTCTGCTGGTGAACAACATTTGCCAAGATTCACAAATTTAGGATTTGTCTCAGTCCCTAAATTTATCAGCTCGAACTGTAGAGATGAGCTGTGAGTCTTCACGTTTGCTGGTCTTCTAAACTTTTCATTTAAATTGAACATTCTTTCTAAAGTTCTGACTCCTTTAGGGATGAAATTATCATACTTCAGCTCGGCCTGATGTTCTTCATCGTCTATAATTGCTCCTTTAAATACTTTGTCATTAGTTAAGCATTCTATAATCTGTTGGTCATCGTCGAACACTCGTAGGTTGGTGATCATATCGGGGACCAAGGGCCTGAAAAGAAATTCAACGGAGCATCGATTATTAGTAGGCACAAGCCTGGAAGCTGACGTGGCTAACAAGTCAGCTGCTACATTTTTAAGTCTTGGAATTGAAACAATATTAAATGCGTTAAAACATTTGAGCAGATCCCATACCTCATTTTGATAGGCTTTTAAGTGAGGAGAAATGCAATGTATTTGATTTCGAATCTGTTTTACAATTATCTCAGAATCTCCAAAAACTTTCAGATTACTTACCTTTAATTCGATTGCTTTCCTTAAACCTTGCACCAATGCTTCATTCTCAGCCGTATTGTTCGTACATTCAAACTCTAATCTACATGAAAGAAAATGTTTATTATTTTTGGGGTCGATCAAGACATAGCCGGCCCCTGACCCCTCTAACATCTTAGAGCCATCAAAAAACAATATCCAAAAATCGTTAACTACTGCACGCGAATCTACTCCTACTGCTAAGTTTACTATGTTACAGTCGATTTCATTAGCCTGTGAAAATCGAAGAAGATCAGGCTGGGTGTCTGATGTGTTGCTGGCTTCTTCTCCTTGGTAATTTCCTGGCTCCAACTCAATAAAATAATTTCCCAACACAGAATCCACTGGTTCATTCTTCTCCTCAAGTCGAGTAACATTGTATTTCATGTGAGGCTCCCTCAAAATCTTAATTTGGTTCGGACTTCCTTTATACGGCAGCCACAGATGTGACCAATCAGAGGCAAAATATCAGTTTAGTTTTGCTGACCAATCTCTGCTAAGGACAAGCCCATAAGCATCTGGTATATCGGCCACCACGATATCAATGACTTGGCACACTTTATCATTTGATGACAGGCGGATTAGGACATCCTCAATCTCACCAATTACCTTTACATCCGTCCCGTCCAACTGGACAACTCTCCAAGTGGATGGCTTAGGCTGCCCATTTATCCTTTTACAGACTGATATTGGCATGACGTTAACCGACGCCCCTGAGTCGACCAGGCAATTATTTATGTTGTGATTAAAAATTTCAAAAGTGAGGAGGAAAGGTGGATGTTTTCTCTTAGACTTACCTCCAATGCTGGTTTCTCCTATTTCTTCTTCCTCTTTAGGCCGATTTTCAGTGGGCAGCCTCTCATCGGATGCTTCCAGCGCTTTCAATAGTCTTTCCTTTTGCTACGGCACTTTACACATTTCAAATAGTGAAACATTCGCCTTTACCTTCTTTATATCTTCCACAATGTCATAGTCCATCTGCGGTTCAATGGGGTGCGGTTTATCAGTATTCATCTTTTCATCATTGGGCTTGGCCAGGATATCATTCTGCCTCGGATCCTGGCTGGTAATGGTGAATTCGGAAATTTTATCAGCTGACGAATTCTTTTGAAATTTTTTAACATTTTTCTGCAGCCTTCTGATTTTTGGGAGTATGAGACTATCTTCTTTAGCTAGCCCTTGGCTCCTTGTTGTCATGTTGGTTTCCATGACGTCTTTGTGGCCCCAATTCTTTTCCTCTTCAGCATCAAATAATGAAAGAGAATTCCACAGAACCATGGTTTCCTCTTCTTGTTCCTTCGTTGAAGTGGTACTCTCTTTTCTTTCTTCATCTCCATCTTCTATTAATTTAGAATCCAACAGCTAATTCATAACCAACGTCTTCAAGTTTATCCATTGAGGATAATTCTTTTTAGAGTGGGGCTGTTGGTGGAAAGTGTAGAAATTTTCCATTCCTACCTCTGTTAAATTCGTAGATGTTGAATTGTGAGGAGGAGGTTGGGATTGATTGTTGTCCTCTCTTTTCTTGTAATAGGGGCTGTAGAACTTTTGAGTTTCCTTCTCTTTTTCCAAGTCTATGATTTTGTTAAAAAGATTCTGCATCATTTTTGCCATACTTTCAAAATATGGTGATTTCTCTTCCTTAGGCGTAGCGAACAGCAAGGCTTTCCTTTTCACACCTTTCTCTCCTGACTGTTTGGGATAATCTTTGATACTTTCTCTTTCATCCTCCACTATTTTTGCCTCTTCATAGGTTTCTGCCAAATTAGGCTTGGCCTTTGTTTTGGCAAACATGGCCAACTCAGGGCCTAAAGCTGAGGTATAATATTCAATCAGGACCTTGTCTGAAGGTCTGTCAGCCTCAAAAAAATTCTTGAGATATGCTGCAAACCTTTGGGTGAAACTGTGCACCTTTTCCTTTCTCTCTTTCTTTAAGGCACTGTTGACGGGCAAATGTGACTTGCTCACAACAGGGAGAAATAGCCCAGTCCGGGATCCTTAAACAGGCTCCAAGATGTTTGGAATGGCTATCCTCGATGGGTTTAATGGCTCCGTTAGCCAATGAATTGATCTAAAGAAACTAAGGAGGAAATTAAATCTAAAAAAAAAAAAAAATTTAATTCAACTCGATAATAAAACTAACAACTAATCAACTAACTAACTCTAACTAATGTAAATCTAATTATTCCAATGTAAAAGCTAACTAATGAAAGACTAAAGATTCACAAAGCATGAGATTCAGGAATCAAATGCTGTCTGATGAAAGATAGGACTGTTTTTAATCTTTTTCTGTATTTTTATGAAAAGAAAAGATTAACCTATTCTAAATCTGATTACAACCAATAAATAGAATAATCCTTCATTAATTGTATCAGAGAAAAAGTAATCTTAAACCTAACTTAACTTATAAAAACACAATCTAATTCTTGATCAAGATAAATCTTTTACTTCACTGGTTTCTTTAAAAGATGCAAACAGCAAGAATTACAAGTTTTAAATCAGAAATCATTCAGATCTTCAAACATTATAATGTATTTCCTGTTTGTGTTATAACATAAAGAAACTTTACAGAACAGTAGTTTTGCAATACACAGATCAAATCTGAATACAATAGATGCAATTAGAAATCTCCATCACACAATCTATTCAGATTTTCATATGAAAACTGACTGTTAATCAAACTTGAGAAACTGAATACAAGGTAAACTTTTCAGACTCAATAATCAAGAATGAAATCATTCAATTCTGAATCAAACTGAAAAGAGAGAAATATAGTTTACTAATATTGCTGAAAGTCAAAAGGTAACAGACTTCAAAGTAATTTGATTGTTGATTTCCAAAAATGTTCCACAATGAAAATGTATTCTCTGAAAATGTATAACAGCTATCCCAAAGTCCGACCCTGGCTGACAAGAAAGAATAGCTTCAACCTTCAATACACAAACCCCAATTCCTAAAAACTCATTTTCAAGGAAAACAGAGTTACGTATTCAACCAAAATCATTTGATCTTCAAAGACTGGACTTATGCAATCCTGTATTTTGATCCTAATTGAAGAAATCATTCTTCAAATAGGGCTATCCTCCACTCTAAACCATTCAGGTCCCCCCTGGCAGTGTCTCATCAGATCTGAAAAGAAAAATCTTTTAGAATACTGTAGAGCGCTCCCAGCTCTATCAAGCACATTCCAGAACATGAAACAAAACTTTCTTGCTCTGTTCAGAGCAGCTCCTGGTCTTCTCTATGAACTGTGAAAGAGAAATCTCTCTAGCCGTCTCGAGCCCCCCTTTCACAAATGATCTTCTGCCTCCTTAAATAGAAAACATAAATTAAAAGTATAAACAGAAAACGTTTTGCCGGCCGCAGCTAAAAAGAAACGTGTTCAAAGATCCATGAAAATGTCCCACAATCCCTCACTTTCTGAGGAAATCATCGGGATGAAAGCTAAATAGGCCCATTCTGGAAAAAACTGTGGCGGATTTTCAGTATCTATCTCCATTTGCTCACAATGTGTCCCGAAAAAACGTCTATCTGTTGAAACACACATTTTCTGTTGCTAGCTGGAAACGAAATTTGTGGCATGTTTTTCTTCATCTAACTTGGCATCCACGGTCTTTGATTTCCATAAACATAGAAAAACAATCCAATCATAGCTCCAATCTTTCCCGTGAATGAGTATGCAGCTTTCTAGAAACAGTGATAAAAGACATGGATAAGCTCTGTTCACATAGAAATAGTCTATCAAAATCTGAAGCATAAAAACTTAGAATCAGCATGCTATCAGAGAAATATGTTTCAAGTAAAAAAAGTATTCAATTTATGCTACGTAGTAAAAAACCAGTATTCAAGATAATTTGAAAACTTCAGATGCAATTCTCTGACTTTGGGAATAACAAAAAATTTCTGAGAATAATAGTCAATGAGAAACAGTTCGAAAGACAAACTCAGAAATGTTCTTCAAACTTGACTCATCATGTTTCTATGTATCATCAAATCGAGTCTCTTATTACAAAATTCATATGAATGAACATTGCTCATCATACATGAATTCACTTCGAATTATCCCAAGCTATCATTAACAAACTCATGAGAAATGAATGCTAGACTATACAAAATTGTCATATATCATAGCCAAGAATGCAAATGTAACCAATCCTTTGTTCAATAAATATCTGGCTGAATCTCTGATACAAGACTCAACTTTTAGGACTACACATTGCAAAAAATAATAGTTTCCAGCATTCAGGAATTTACTCAAAATTCCGTTGATCGAATATCCACTTGATTATGAGCAAACAAGTAATGTGTTTTTTTTTTTAATTTCAGAGTTAGCCAAGAGCAATTTCAAACACTCATGTCTTAGTAATACATTCATAAACAGATTTTCTCAACAATTTTCTGTCATGATGAAACAACTATCATTCAGAAATACAAAAAGTATGATTGATGCTTTGATGCTTTGTACACTGACCTGTACTAAAATTGGAAAAAGATCTATTCCAAACTGTGCCAAAAAATTTGGTTGATCACAAAATAGTGTTTCTCGGGCAGATATCTCTAGCACAGTTCTACTTGTATCCTCTTTCTTTGCAGTACTACTTCCAAGAGAATGCTTTCCCAAAGAACTCTTTGATTGTATGCCATAACTAACAGGAGGACAGATAGTCCCTTGTGGCAATGGTGGGAGAAGCTCATTGATCAAGGAGACAATTTCATACATCTATTTCAAACAAAAAGATTATGCATTTAGAAGCAATAGAGTTATACATCTCTAGACTATCAGAAATTACTACTTTCTACTAAATAATACAAAAAAAATTTAAGCACAACTAGCATGGATCAATTCTGTACAACTTATACATTTGAACTTAGTGTTGGAAAAAATGGAAAATGAACCAAATCAGAAAATGTTACAACTTATTCTTTTCCAAGTCATTTGGACAAATATAAAGAAATCTAACACCATGGCTCTAGAGAAAGCCC
>LPNX011103760.1:0-35762 GCA_001517045.1 Pseudotsuga menziesii
CTCAGTTTCCTTCCGAAACTCAGGCATCATTCTCACCATCAGCTTCATACTCCGGTACCCAGTGACTATCAGCTCCATCTGAGCTCATCCGAAGGAGTTATCAGCGTTTCCAGACCACCAGGGGCGTGAGCAGCTGCCTCAGAGAACCAAGTCGCTATCATACTTAGAGGGTTCAGAACTACAGTATTTTCCAGCCAATCTCTCCAGCACAGTAAGGCTATCAGCCCTGCAAATCGGCAGATCCATCGGGCCCCTCCTTCCTTGAGGGCGTCACCTTTTTCTTTGCTTGGGCGTCTTATTGCTGGAGCATTCACTGAAGACGGAAGAGATCAGTTCCTCTCCGATCCAGATCTCAGTACTTGCAGACTTTATCTGCAGCAGTTCAGCCAGTTATCAGTGGTAAGTGTGTATCCTATCTCACAAACCCTAACCTTAATTTTTCCTATAAAATAGGGATTTTTGCCTGGCAGTTTGTAAGCCCAGTTGTATCCGCATAATTGTTTAGAAATAGAAAATATCGGGATTTGGGATATTTCAGACAGCAGTCAGCCAGAGAACCTTCAATTCCTCATCCAGATCAGGCAGTCTTCTGCCCAGTTATATTATACACTTTCTTTGTCATGGTCAAAGAAAGATGAATGTAGAAATTTTAACATCCATTATATCTGTAAAAGGGATATCCCTAGTGAGTCATGCGTATTATGGCAACTTTGGACTGTTTTTTCACTTAGAAGAACCTTATGAGTTCCTCTAGGTTTTTCACTCACACCTCCAAAACCAAAGTATGTCATAATAGAGATGCCCCAGGTTAGTGTCTAAGTACTTAGGGTCTAATGTTAATATTTTGAGTCTGTCACCTTGTTTATCCTTGTAAAATGACCTTTTAGGTCCCTTGGGTGGTGTTGTCCACCTATTTCGACTAGGTGGCAACTTCAAGTACATGAAGATGTACATAATTGTACAAATTGTACCTTGAAAAAATCTGAGGATTTTTCACTTCTGCAGGGCAATTGCCCCTTTGTAAAACGAAATGTCCGCTCCCCTGCGTGGGAAAATTAATGTAATTCTATGTGCTAGTATGGGTCATATGATATGGACGCCACACCATGGAACTGGTTGTTAGGGAAGTCCCCTCATCGAGTGTTTTTTCCCCTTCCAATTAATCTTGTTCTTTAAACGATTTTAATTGGTTAGTTTTTTCACTCAAAATCCTCCAAAGTGGTGACGGGCGTTCTAACAGTCAAGTCCATGGGGTGGCTAAGGGTTCAAAATGTTATTCGTGACCATGCTAGACATTTGTATTGAGTCTTGCGGAGTTTCGTTATGTTGTATTTTTATTTATTTTCTAGTTAATTAATTTCACCCATTGGTGGTTAATTAACTCAGTTTTGATGTAATAATGTAATTGCTCAAGCACTGGCATTTTGTAATAGGGGCTATGAATGCAAGGTAAATTGCTATGAAACCCCCTAAGCCACTGCTTCGAGTCCCATGTCATTATGATAAGGGGTTGAAGAGATAGACCAATTTTGGTCAGGAGGGGTCTATCTCCCCTAGGGAATTAATTAATTTCCCTAAGTCAAAAAATCATATTATTTGATTTTGAAGTAAAAAATCAAATAATGCCATGGTATTTTGTTTGGGGGTTGCTAAGCCTAGGAAAATTTATTTCAGATTTTTCCACCCCCACATGGCCAAAATATTAATTTTTGAAATTATTTTTAAATTTTCCTAAGTAAAAAATTGGGAAATTTTAAAAATTAAATGAAAGCGAATTTTGGAGTATTTAGCCTAAGTCTAAAGGTTAAATGTTAATTTTGGAGCAAAGGGCTAAAGTCTAAGCCTAGTTCTAAAGTTGGAGGAGTAGCCAAACCCTTTATAAAAGAGGAGGCGCTACCATAAAGGGAGGCATCACATGAAAAAAAAAACCCACGTGTGGAGCGCTAGGGTAAAAAGCCACCAAATAAGAGGGCGCTACACATTTAGAAGAGGGCGCTACCATATAGAGAAGGGAGTCAAGCTAAAGTAGGGCGCCACACTTGGAAGGAGGCGCCACATTTAGAGGAGGGCGTCACACTTGGAGGAGGGTGCCTAGTTTGGAGGTGCCTAGCTCTTGGGCCCACTATAAACCCTAAAAGCAATCATAAGGGGGCGCCTAGTCAAAACCCTAGATCTAAGGGTGTAGAATGGCTGAGGCATGGATCAAGCCTTCAAGCCATGGATTGAGGAGGGTGCAAAGTCAAATACCTAGATCTAGTGGTGGAGATCTAATCTAGATCTAGATCTAATCTTAACCATTGATCTTCAAGGGGTTGGGGTTGCTCCTCAACTATATAATGAAGGTCTCACTCCCTCATTCAAACAACTTCTCTGATGCTATTGTTATGCTGCAGAAATATTTCCTCTCTTCTCTTCTTCTACATTGTGCCCTAGAGGCTTTCTTGTATTCAAATCTTGCCCTAGTTGGGCCATAATCAAGGAAATACTTTGGAGGGATATTGTGCCGTCATTCTACATTTCATGCATCTTTTGGTGAGGTAACTTGCATGTGTATTTATTTGATTTGCATTTGTATTAGCTTAGATAGATCTCCACAAAGTATTTTGTGGAGGGATTTGTAAGTAGAAGTATTTCTGCTTCCATGTGTGAGTTTTTAATAAGATTTATCAAAGTATTTTGGTAGATTTATTGGATGCTCACCTCTTTGCTTACATTTTGCAGCTCTCTCATAAGTTCATTTACAGGTTTTCCAAGCCAAGGACATCTTTCAAGGGTCTTTTTGTTTTCAGATTTCTTTTTTGGGGTTCTAGATCTAGGGTTTCTACCATTGTATAGTGGTAAAAAACCCAATTTTTAGGGCCTAACTCTTTAGTATTTTAATTAAACATTTTAGATCTGATATTTTAGTAGCATTTCAGCCCTCTAAACATCATATTTCAGTCATTTTTTCAATCAAATTTTTGCCATAAATTAGTGATTTTTTTGGACTAATTTTTTTCTGATAATTTCTTTGAGTTTTCTGTGATTTCCAGCAAGTAAAGCTTGCTGGTTTGTGACAGGTTTTACATAGGTGAAGGGGAGGTGCTGCCCAAATTGGCCCAGAAATACCTCAACCTTCAATCGGTTCCAAAAGGGGTTCAAACCCTCACCTTTCTCTCTTCTTTTCTGATATTTGTAAACCCCAACGAGAAGTTCTCTTGGGGTATTCTACAAAAGTTTATAAAGCACTTGTAATCTATATGTAAATAGATTAGGAAGTAGAATAGGAAGTAGAATACTAGTTGCTTAGATTTCTGTTTATGCAAGTTTTATTTCCGATTACCCACCTATCTCTGTCACAGACCACCATCTCTGTCACAGAGATTGAAGTGAGGTTCGGTTAATCTTTTTTTTACTTCTGTTTACCCACCTATCTCTATTACAGACCACCATCTCTGTAACAGAGATTGTTGTGTGGTTAGGCATTGTTTTAGCTAATAGCATTTTCCTTTCAAAGTAATTTAAATTTTATTTTCTGTCAAAAAGGGTAACCATACAACCCACTGATCCGGTGTATCCTCTGCCCACTTGTCATCTCCCTTTAGGGACTTCAAGTTGGGTATGAAAAGCAGGAGAAGTGGGGGCTTAGTTTAATTAGAACAACATTCTTTTCCTGCTACAAACCCTCACACTTTATTTTTCAGTCCAAGATCAAGTACCGACACCTCCCATAAGGGATACCGCTTGGTTGATCTTGTTGATAGTTTAAAATTAACCTTGCATGCTAATCACCAAGATTAAAATTTACCCCTAAAATTAACCAACAACAACTTCACTGCCCCCTGTCCCTCTACTCGGTTATCACCCTTCGGGGTACTCGCGAGATACGACAGGGGATAGAGGAGTTTTAGTTTAATAGGCATCCATCTAGCTGTTTTTCCTGTTGATTAAAAACAGTGACTCGGAAGCGACTTGGGGTAGAAGACCGTGGGGGGTCTCTAGGCGTTCTACGTCCTCCTTGTTGAGCACCGGGGCATTGGGGTTTGACCTGGGAGCTACAGGTGGGCTTTGCTCCCACTTTGTTGAGCGCACCAGCATTCCCTCTTTGACTTGAGAAATACTAGATTGGGGTAGTCACACCACCGGATCTAAAACTTAATCAAAGATCTCACCTCTAATAAAATTTATTAAAATTTACAAGAGACATTGCAAAACGTCCTACAAACACAGGTCACTGCTATTTATCTTTGTCTTGTTGTTCAAGGTTTTTACTGCAAGCACTTTCACATTTTATTTCACTGCAAGTTTTTCCTTTCAGTTTTTCGCAAAATCTTGTGGTGGCATCTTTAATTCATTTAATTAAGTAATCACATGGTTTAGTAATCTGTAGATCTTGTGTAACACAATTGATTCATTTTGGTTTCAACGTTTTTTGGGTAAAAGCTTAAATATTGTTCCATTTATTCAATTTGTTCATAACATCTGATACAACTGTGGATATTGCTAATACTGCTTAACTGTTCATTCATTATTGTTTATATTGTTCATAGTATTCATTTGTCCATATTGTAACCTGGTTTGATTGGGATAACACCTAAACTGTGGGTTAATTAACTTAGATTTCAACTTCATTTGTAAATCTGTAAAGTTGTAATTTATCCTTAGACTCCATTTGTTAATAGGCACTAGTCTTCATTTATCTCAAGGTCTGTTTGTCATTAAAAGGAAATCTTTGCATTTGCATGATGCTTGTCATTCCTTAGATAGTATAAAGTCTTAGCCTCACAACCTTAATAAGATCCCTTAAATTTGTAATTAATTAATAAATATGGAACTTAGTCTTCCGTAGGGACTTCCCCCCTTGGCTCTGTTGGGATCTTGCCTAAACGGAGGAGTTGTGGACTGTGGTGACAGTGGTCCCTAGCTCTCGCTTGCCCCCAAGGACACACATAGCAGGTTGTGACTTTCCTGTTCCTTAAAGTGTGAATAGGCGGCAACAGGTGGTTAACAATGTCATTATGTAGTGTTATATGGTCAAGGGGGGTGTTAAACACTTTAATACACTTCATACACCCCTTTTTGCACTTTCAAAAATCATAAAATCAAGCTATTTCGCCCCCTAGAGACGAAGTCCTGTGATTTTTGCATGTTGGAGACAAAATTGAGTGATTTTAGGAGGTTAGTAAAAGGGAATATCCCCTAATTCGCCCCCACTTGAGTCAAGTGTCAATTTTGATTGGATTTGATCTCAATCAATCCTTATCTATCCCCCTCCTTGTCTCCTAGGTGACTCATGAGGAGCCCTTACGCCCTAGTTAACTTCATAAGGTGTCAAATTACACTCTGGTTAACTCCATGAGGTGTCATATGACACTCTAATTCACTCCACTTCATGAAATTCGCCCCCCTCTTCTTACTTTGCTATTTAAGCAAGCTCTCCCCTCTCTTTTCATTGTTGGTTATCAGGTGAAGCTTTGCACAAGCTCTTTGTACTTTTGCTTTTGGAATTGTTAATAAAGAAGACTTTGGAGGTCAGATCTATGGTGTGCTTTCATGTGTGGATGTTATGGTCTCAAGCTATCATATGTGAGGTAACTGTAGTTGTTTTAATTGCTTTGCTTCCTTATTTTTTTATAGGCCTTGGAAAAGGTGTTATCACTCATTTGGGTTAATCTCTTTAGATAGTTTTCTTTTGAGGTTTTTTGTAGACTACTTGATAGAGGTTAGTTTTAAGCATTCTTTAGTTACATCAGTGCTTTATCTAACCCTGTCATGTAGGACTACACCTGAAGGAATAGGAAGGGAGATCCAATCTCCCATTGGATTTTATTCTAACATTGCAAGTCCTCATCCATCGAGAAGTGAGTGGTTAGCCTTGCGCAACTCTCTCAAACTTGGTGGCTCAATCAGAATAGTCCCTCAGCACATCACTTTGGAACTTCATTTCCTACATAAAGGACATCACTCCTCTTCACTCTACCATCATCAAGTAAAACTCTTCCCTTTTCAATTACATGCAAGCTTGTATTTGATCTGATTGCAAATTCATATATTCTTAGATCTTGTACTAGCATGCACATATATCTATCATTAAAATTGAATATGTTAAGTAGATCTGAAGTATTATTAAGAGTATTATTAAGTCTTTAAGTGTTCATAATCAAATTGTATCATAAAACATTTAGATTTTATTGTTGCATTTGATGATATTTAGCTCACTGTCCGCTGTTATAACAGCGCTTAAAAGATGTGTTACAGTCACTTATGTCTGTCTACATTTGTCATTCTAACCCCTTAATGCATTGGTTTAGTGTTGCTTTGAATATGAACGTCGCATCCTCTTTCTGAAGAAGCAAAAGGGCAAATGTCCTAACATTTTTTACCGTTGTCTGGAAAGGCTTTGTTTGCTGGTTTTTAGCGGCATTTGGACAGTCCTAGGCGGCAGCCCCAATCATCCATCAGATTTCCCTCTTTAACTCGTCAGAAAAAGGCAATCTTCTTGCTCCTTTTCCTTCACTTTCTTCTACCACTGTAAGCTTGACTGTTGACCACCAAGAACCAACAGGAAGCACTTCTTTTTACCCTTTATTTCAGTTTGTAAATAGCCCAGTGGGGCAGCAATGTCACATCCATCCTACACCAATTCTAACTTTAGAATTTTTTAGTCTTTTTGTCCTCTTGGACACCCTTAGTAATTAAATCACATTTGTTTTCAGTACTTAAAATTAACAAGCTGTCAATCCCTACCACAAGCAAGTTCTCAATTTGACACTTGTCTCACTTCACATTTACCAAAGTCTTCTAGTAGACTAACTCACTTTCATTTTGTTGGTTTACAAAATTCATAGTTTAGCTTGGTTTTACTATCAGTATATCTCTTGCAAGTTATACCGTTATGCAAAGTAGTAATTAAATCACCATTGTTATCGCCCTATAGATAAGGCATTGGTCTATAATTTACCATTTATATTCATGCCGTAAATGCTTTTGGTGATTTACATGCTATATTGCTTCTTTTATTTTACTTGCTAATATAATGCTAGATTAATTGCTATTTCAATTATAAAGAATTAACTCCTAAGTTGATTTCCATAGTATTATTGTAAGGGTCTACCTTCCTTGTCTTTGTTTAGGAGTTGGCCTAAACAGAGGAGTTGAGTGTTGTGGTGGCAGTTGCACCCAACTCGAGACTTGCCCCCAAGGTCGTGCCAATGAGTTGAGATCTTTCTCACCTACGTGCACATTAAGGCGACAACACCAACATTCTCAGATGGTCCATATGCCTTGGATGTGCCTAGAAGAGATGGTGTTAAATGTGTTAGTGTTGTGATATCTCTTACCCTAGTTGACACTTAGAATGTTTGCATGTATGACGATATATTTAATGGGATGTTACGTTTATGCTTGTATAATGACTCATAACACTTGAAACAGTTACCCATGTCTCAGTCTAACCTTGGTGTCATTTTGCATTAAGAAGTGTCGTTTCGAAGGTTAAGTTGTACCTTAGTAAACTAAATTAGGTGATTTCACTCATTTTATAACATTTGCCTAGCCATTTTTCATGTCACTAGCCAATTCATCCATCCCCTTCATTTTCCCCTTTGTAAATGATCTATCATCGATAATAACTTAAGGTCTCATAACTATTCCCATGTATGACTGCCTCAATAAAGCAAAAAAGGTCTAGTACACTAAGGTCGATGCTGCTAAATTAAATTGGAAATATATGGGAGATATTCCCCCTTGCTAAAACCCAGGTTCCTTAAGTCCTAGTTTATTAAAGCCAAATCTAAAGTAAAGGGACCAAGCCAATGAAAATGCTAATAAATGCAAATAAATGAAAAATAAAGTAAGAAGGATTGCAAATAAAGGGCGCAGGTGTAATGTCCTCTTCTTCTTAAGCACCAAGAACCATCCCATTAACCTATTTAATTCCCATAGGTTCGAGCGGGTATTGACAAGTAGGGAATTGATTGAGGACTAATGCCACTTGGAATAAAAGAACATCTTAAGCGATGATATTAAGTCATCAGTAGATAAAAGGGGGCCACCAAAGCAATTATCAACTAGCATGCGGAGCATGTGGGCCTTATTTCTCTTTGCATGCGACATGCGGCATTTAAGTTGCATGCATGCAAAAGCAAGCCATGCAACCTCAACTCTATAAGAAAAACAAATTGAACCCTAAAGTATCCATATGCTATTATTCACTTTTGAGAAACAAGTTTGAGAGCTCAGTGAGCAAAGTTGGGGTTGAGGGCGCAGTCCTTGGCCAACAAGTGTTTTCGGCAGCGAAATCTATCTGCCCTAATCACTTTCAGGGATAGATCATTCTTATCTATTAGCACTTCAAAGATCACTCAATATTTACAGGAGGATTATCATATCAAGAAGCAAGGATTTATTTATCAATGTTGCACGACTCAGACTCGACAAAGACTTGGCTGGCATATGACTCGTCAACTAGGGACAGACTCTACAAGACTCAGGAAATAGGAAAAAAGCTTAAAATGTGGTAAATTTTGGGCACAAAAAAAATGTTAACAGCATTTCCAATCCATATAAGTTATAAAACTACAATCTATGCAACAATTCATAACATTATCTCGTAAACTATGGCACTACAACATAACACAATCAATTTTTGCATGCAAAAATTTAAAAATAGTGATCATAAAATTATATATAATTTCTTTTTTTAATTATTTTTATTTTTGGTTTTTATGATAGATTTTTTTATAAATAAACTTTTAAATGATACTTATAAATTTTGTTGTTTATATCGTATCTCTTTAGGTTAAAATTTTCTTTAATAAAATAATCTTTTTAATAAATATCAAAATATTCATATTTATTTAGTAATATAATTATCATAATAATCAATCTAAAAATATAAAGACTATTCTTTTATTTAAATAAATATTTTTTTCCAAAATCTATATAAAATAATAGAAAACAGTTTTTCAAAATCAAAGTCTATATGATTAAAATTTAATATCTTCCTTAAATTAAGATATGTGCTCATCAACTTCATATAATATAAAAATAATTTTTCACATAAAGCCACTATTTTAATAAAATTATTATCCAAAATTCAAATAAAACAAGCGGGATAGAAAATATAAAACTTGGTCTTTCACATAAGGCTGATATTTTAATAAAATTGTGATTGAAAATTAAGATTAAAATTTATTCTCAATAAAGTACAATCTTTAGATTGTTCTTTCATAAAATTATTGTAAACATGAAACTCATCAGCAATCGATTTTCCACATATATTAGAAATCCGAGAGTGGGTGTTAGAAAGTGGCAACAAGGAAGGTCTTCTAGCATTGCATGTGTCCTTGCATGCTAAGAAGACATTAAACAGGAAGCCAAATATAATAATGTGATTTTCCTAAGTTTAGACTCAGGAAAATACATTAAATAATCTAATTTGATTTTGACTTAATGGTATCACTTTTATAAAGTGAAAAGTGAAATAATTTAAGTGATGGCTAATCTAATCTTGGCCATTGATCTCACCAGAGGATCATATCCATTGATCCATAGCGAGGGTTAAGATTTTCGCTTAGCCATTGAGTTAAAAAAAGATTTTGTGGAGAGAACACATACACAAGAGAGATACAGACAAACAGAGAAGTCAAACAAAGAGGTTTGCAGAGAAGACGGAGGGACACTCACCTAGAAGATTCGTCAAGTTACTAGGTTGAGCATCAGGTGGTACAGAATCACATAGAGGAGAAACCGTATGCTGCAAAGGAGGTCGTACAACAGTTGTTGGACAGTCATACGGATTTCGTACAGCTGACATCAGTGTTATCATCCCAAATGGCACTTCTCCGTCAGAGTGCCGACATTACATATGTTGGTACACAAAAGGACACTGTAGGATTGAAGTTTGCCTAAACACTATAGATGGGCATGACATGACATGCATTTATCCTTCAACTAGCTTGCCATTTTATTTTTCTAAGTGTTGATTTCCGTACGCGACTATCTTCATTGAAACTCGTGTACGTACGCGACTATTTTTGTTGACAACTCGCATACTGTACGCGACTATTCCTGTTGAGAACTCGCGTACATACGCGACTATCTCCATTACAACCCGCGTACAGATCCATACGCGGGTTCCCTTTAAGCAACTTGCGTGTCATACGCAGGTTGCCTATATTAATAATCGCGTACATCTCCATTCGACATTAAAAAATATAAATCACAATAAATCGAAACCATTCTATTTCCCAAAGTATAAATAGAGGTCTTGGGGAGGGCATTAATCAATGAATTTTGGAGAGCAAAGTTATGCTGGTGGTATATCTTCAGAAGTCTTGGAGCAGCAAAACTCAGAATCCTTTGGTTGCAGAGGAGTCCTTGTCTCAGGTGTTGGGTTGTACACTTATCTCATTCACTGATTGTTAATAAAGAGAATTCTTCTTCCAACATTGTGTTGAGTTTGTTTCATGTATTAGGGTTGATGAATATATTTGATTAAGCACTATATATGTTGTTTATCTAACCTGTTATATATACATGTATAAGATTGTACTTGGAGAATTTGCTCTTTGCAGGTGAAGGAGGTGCATCCCTGAAAGCTTTGGAGAGAAGCAGAGCGGAAGAAGATCAAGCTTGGATCAACCGTCAGTAATCAGGTGAGTCCAATATTTCTTCCTATTTCCTTTCTGTACTTAGCTAAAGCTAATTGTCTACAAGTTTTAGAAGTAAGTTGGTAACCCCAGACCCTAGGTTACAAGGGTGTTTATTCCTGAACAACAGAACTGGCGACTCCGCTAGGGAGCCGAGCCTGCTGTGGGTTAACTCTGTAGATCCGTGCCCAGTCTTTGCTTTGATTCAGTGTGTGGTGTCTTGTCTTGGTCCATACTTGTAGTGTTGCTTGAAGACCTTTATAATTTTTATTTTTGTTGAAAAATTTTACTCCTGTACACGGGTTGCTGTGCTACACAGTCGCGTACAGAGGTTTACGTACACGGGTTGTTGTATTAGACAGGTGCGTACAGTACGCGGGTTGCTCTTGTGAACAATCGCGTACAAGTCTGAGCAACAAAATTTTTGGGGTTGGGTTGCTTGTCCATGTCACTCTGTGGATTTTGTCTTGCTTAGTGGTCTTCAGTACTGGCATTGCACTATAGATTTGATTGCCCTGTTAACCATACTTCGTGCTTTTCGTTAAGCCCTTAGGTTTTTATTGGTTGGATTGTCTTTCTTCTAGCATTTTGAAGTGGATTTTCCTGTTGGGTAATAGGTCCAAGTGTCGGTTGTCTGAATCAATGATCAGGGTTCTAGATACCGTATATACCATTCTATTTCTGAATAGTGTTGGTTTGTCACTTGCCTTTGATTGATTTCAGTGATTTCTATTCATTGTATCTTCCCAGCTGGGTGTGTTCCAAGTCTTCCTTAGGTGGTTGATTTTTTGTTTTTATAAATCTGCTTTACTTCATTTTGCTCTCTTTATATAGTTAGATTATCCAAGCATACTCAAGAATTTTGCATTTAGGTGCATTAGTAATCTTTGAGGAATTTGAAAAGTGAAAAGAAAAACATTGGAAACATTTTGCATTTGAATTGCATATGGTAGTTTTACTTTCAGTTTTTAAATAAAATCTCAAAAATTACAAAAATAAGTCTTAGTTTTCTCTTTCATAGTTGCATTTTCATCAGTTTATATTTACAAAAAAAAAAAAAAAGAGAACCTTGTTTTAAATAGTGATATTTTGCTTTGGAATTGATTTATACACCTGTTTTTTACATTTCTTATCGAGTCAATAACATCATCGTCTTTCACTCCACTTGCCTTTTGAGTAAAAACAGCCCTTAAAATGAACACCATAATTAAAATTTATTAGTAATTTGTGTTTTATAAGGCCATACACCTACTAGCTTAGGCTAGACTTGTGGGATAGGAAGTGTAAACTCCCCATAAGTACTTAAATTCAAACATAGCGGGCCATTCAATAGGTAAATCCTTCTCTTTATTGATAGTATCTAGGAAGCTCCTCTCAAACAGGAGTTAAGCACGAGGCTGCGTGGAAGCATTCGACTGAGGAGATAACCCTCCGATTCCTTGTCGAAACGTAAACCAAGGTTTTTACGCATCTGGAGATTCTATCCTAGACAGAGTTTTGAGCTCAGCTACCCTGCCCATGCGTACGAATCAGGCTTGCGACTATGCCCCCAGACTATTGGTATAGTTAAGGTAGCCTCTAGTCTCTTGACATCTAGGGTTCATACACAGGTAAACCGGAAGGCTATTTCTGGTTCACCTTGGACGAGCTTGGAAGGTAACCCTTGTTGAAAGTATAGGAGGGCGGTGGGTGATTCCTCCTCTTGTGCCTAAGAATCTCTTCAAGGACGCCAAGAAACTGTCTCTCAACTTTCTTCGGGAAAGCATATCTTGTACACCTTGTGATTGTTGAGACTTTAGGAATTTTTATAGTGATTGCTCTGTGGTTTGTCTGTGTTTAGCCGACCTTAGGGTTTGAAAAGTCAAATTTACAATCGTGGAGGACCAACCTATCAGAAGGTCACGAAGGTTGCAAAACCTTCCTCTGCTTATTACATTGGAACCTCCACCTCCCCCCTCAAAGGCGGAGATTGGACACAGACGGTTCTTTTGAACCGATAGGAGTTAGCGAAGTTCCAGGTGAACCAGAACTTAGGGCAAACCGTCTTAATTTAAACACAATTGAGATAGAAGACTTGCAGGTTGACGAGTTTGCAAGGAATTTTAATACACCTCTAACTGACTTAAATGATCCTGTGATTGTTCAGGTTCGTCCTTTTGATCCACCAGTGATTGGTGCCCCTGTGGGCAGAATAATGTCTACTGCAAGAGAAAATTCTTTTATTTCCACCTCAGTCGTTTCAGCTGAAGGGGTACCACCTCCCCCGATAGGTGCCCCTAGATCCAGTATACCTACTACGCCCTTAACTCCAACGAGCTGGGTGGTTCAACCACCGGCTCCCACAAGTCTAGCTGATGTTTCTAGTGGTATGGTCACTAGGATTCCTAGTGTATGTACAGTTCCTACCTCCTTCGCACACACTGCCCAGAGTGGTCCTATAGGATCCTCGGCATTTGTCCAAGGATTTCCTTGGAATGGGGGGCACATTCCCCCATCCACTCCATACGTAGGCCCAACACCCGCATATGTAGGGGTGCAGTTTGGAAACACTAACCCTTACGGTCAAGGTTTTCAAACTCCGGTTTCAATTCCGTTCATGAGCTCTCCCTTTTCGCTTTTTAGCAGAGGGATACCTGCTCCTGTATTTCAAACCCCAGTTTCGACTGGGGCAGCCAAAACCTCTTATACAGCACCTCACACAAACAATCATGTGGCTTACGGCTGGAATCCGTTCCAAAGCAACCCATCCACTTCACAACCAACAGCAGGGGACAACCCCACCTTATCATATGGGAATACAGGGGCAGGTCGCTCTAATGCCCAAGCTGGTACTTTTAGTGCTCCGGTTAGACCCAAGCTTCCCTTCCTGGCAACTTTAAACTTGCCAGATTTGTCTAAACTGATGAATGACCCGGTGAGACATGATCCCTCCTGGCCACCCGTCCCTACCAAGCTGCCCTCGGATATCCCAAAATTCGAAGGCAAAGTTGGTGAAGATCTTGGAGCTCATGCCTCCACTTTCCATTTATGGTGCTCTTCCAACTCAGTGAACGAAGATTCAGTTCGGTTGAGGCTATTCCAAATAACTTTGACAAGTACTACAGCAAAATGGTACATTGAGTTGCCTTCTGCTGTGTTTAGAAATTTTTGGGACTTGGCTAACGCTTTCCTTAGTCACTTCCAGCTTCCTGTTCGATATGATTTCGGAACGGACTTGTTGTCTACCTTCCGGCTAAACAAGGCCACCCATATCTCGGATCACATCCAAGAGTGGAGGAGGCGGAAAAGCCTTATTAAAGCCACTATTCCTCCAGAGTTCTTATTAGAATGGTTCCTTAAATCCCTATTTCCTTATATATCTAAGGACGTATCTACTTCAGGAGTGACGAATGAGGAAGAAGTTATCCTCAGGGCCCAACAACTTGATTTGATATATTCTCAGTCTGGGATCTTATATGAGATTATCCCTGAGGCACCGAGGCCAACACACAACGCAGAGAAACCTAAGCCTGGACCCCATGCCGACGGTGGACCCCATGCCGATGGTGTGGTTGGTTCCGTTAATTCTCCCACTGTAGAATCTTTGGCCAAACAGCTCCATCAGTTGTCCGTCAAACATTCTACGACAGAGGCAGCAAAGGCTGCCCCCTTACCCCAAAATGCAAATGTTTTTGCACAAACCTCTCAGAAGGGCAATCAGCAGCCCGGTGGGAAAAAGAAGAGAGGAAAGAAAGGGGAGGGAAACCAAAACAAGTAAAAACCCGCAAACAATGCTGATGGGGGCAAGAAAGAAAAGAAGAAGGTGAAATTCCCATGTAAGTTGTGTCAGGAAGATCACCTCACCCATCTTTGTCCCCTTATGGAACAAGCTCAGAAGCTGTTAAAAACTCAACAACCAGCTGTCCTGAAGAATCCTTTTCCCCAAGAACAGAATTCAGCTTCAGCTTCAAATGCAGCAAGGGGCACCCCAAATGCCCATGACCCCAATTATATCAACATGGTTCGATCTCAAACTTTACTACAGACCAGGAATAAGAACTATGAAAAAGAGACCTCGGAGAAGGGTAAGTCCATAGGTGAAACTTCTAACCCTCTCACGATTGAGAAACCTGCCAAAATTATGCCCAAGATACCGAAAGGTGTCTTTAAGAAGACTTTGCATAATCCTAATGCTAGAGCCGCAGCAAACAACTCCGTAGTTGAAGACTTTGCCCAGACACCTTGTGCAATGTCGGCTTTAGAGGTGTTACAAAGTTGTCTCGCCCAGCGGGATGCACTCTTAGCAGCCTTAGGCAATATGGACTCATCGAGTCTCATGGCGAAATTTAATTTGTCTGATGTCAAAATTCGCTTACCATATCATGTAGCCTTGTCAATAGATGTCATCCATGGTGGAAAGACCATTGGAAGGGCAATTGTCGAAGAGGGTGCTTCTACATGTGTTATGTCTTTGTCGTGTTGGAAAGCTCTTGGATCCCCAGAGTTGGTCCCGTCAAACACCCTGCTTACTGCTTTCGACGGAAGGTCATTCCGTCCGCATGGTATCCTACCGGCTTTTGAAATTAAGCTGGCAAGAAAAGCGGTGTCTGTTGAGGTGGAGGTAATTGATGCACCTTTGGACTATAATTTGCTCTTGGGAAGAAGCTGGACTTGTGCCATGTTTGCTATTGCATCGGCCGTTTTTCGGGTGGTAGTGTTTCCACACGAAGGGAAGTTGGTTACTGTTGACCAACTCAATTTTACTCGAAAAGGCCGCATGGAATCTAATGAGTCCACTGTGCCATTGGTTGATCAGGTCAAACCTGCTTCAGAGAGCTTAGGGGCTGAAATGTACGCATCATTGATGGGCACATTTGATCTTCCAGCTCCTATTAATTATATAGGTTCTACTAGTGTGGGGAAGTCCATAGCCACGGTTGTTGATAGGACTGGTCCTTAGGTTCTCCCTTCCCACCATAAACCTGAAGTGCCCTTATCGACAGTGGAAGTGGCTTATCAAGCTATCACCCAAACCACTGTTGATCCCTTTCCGATCCCCCTCACAGTCTCAAAGGATCTGGAAGAAGCCTATCTACCTGCTAGGGCAGAAAACTTTTTGCATTCTACAAATTGTTTAGATATGGTTTTACCTTTTGATGAAGCCATTCTGGAAGCCATGTGCGGACGAAATAAGATTTGTGAAGATCTTCACCATCGATCATTTTTTCTTCCAGAGTTAAGCACGATAGAGAATCAAGAGTTTCATATGAGACTGGTAGACAATGTTGATATGCCCATTAATCCCTTACCAAGGGAAGGAATGTTTGCTGAGGGGAATATGGCAAATATTTCTGCTACCATCCCTATCAACATCTCTGTAAATCCTGACGTTGTGGAAAATATACATATCGGCGCAAACTGCTCTCCTGAGGACATTGCGATCTATACAACCTTGTTTAAGGAATTCCGCGACGTTTTTGCCTAGTCATATGAGGAGATGCCAGGCATTGATCCATCTATAGTCGAGCACGAGATCCAAACATACCCTAACGCTAAACCTATTCAGCAAAAGTTGAGACCTGTCAACCCGCGTAAAGCGGCGGCAGTGAAGGCTGAAGTGGAAAAACTGCTGAAAGCCGATTTTATTTATCCCATAGTTTTGACGAAATGGGTATCCAACCTTGTTCCTGTTGATAAAAAGCAAGGGACCATACGCGTCTGTACTAACTTTAGAGATTTAAACAAAGTCTAACCTAAGGACAACTATCCCACACCATTTATAGATCAAATTATTGATGCTTGCGCGGGAAATGAAGTCTTTTCGTTTATGGATGGTTTCTCCGGATACAATCAAATTCAAATTAAACCAGAAGACCAACATAAAACAACTTTCATTTGTCCTTGGGGTACCTTCGTGTACAAGAAAATGCCCTTTGGATTGAAAAATGCTGGGGCAACCTTTTAGCGGGCAATGAATTTTGCCTTTCATGATATTAAAGCCATTGTCAAACCTTACCTTAATGATCTGCCAGCACATTCTCATAAGAGGATTGATCATCCAGATCACTTGCGTTTAATTTTTTAACGATGCAGATACTATAAGATTCGCTTGAATCCTCACAAGTGCGTTTTCTGTGTCGAGTCCGGGAGATTGCTCGGATTCATTGTTTCTAATAGAGGCATTCAAGTGGATCCGTTGAAAGTTGAGGCCGTTGTAAATCTGCCTCCTCCTTGTTCTATCAGGCAACTTCAGAGCCTGCAGGGGAAGTCCAATTTTCTTCAACGTTTCATTGTAAATTATGCCAAGATTACTAAGGGATTCATGCGCCTGTTAAAACAGGACACCCCATTTGTATGGGATGAAACTACATAACTCGCTTTCGAGGCATTGGAAAAAACTTTGTTGTCGGCACCATTATTGCGTCCGCCAAATTACTCTAGGGATTTTATATTGTATCTGGCCGCATCTGAGTCGACCATAGGGGTAGTCCTAGTCTAGGGGGACGATAAGCTCCAAGAGCATGTCGTTTATTATCTCAGCCATGCTTTAGCCAGACCTGAACTTAGGTACTCCCACGTCGAGAAGTTGGCCTTAGTAGTTGTTTATGCTGTTCTGAGGTTACGTCACTACATCTTACTAAGGACTACGACGGTAGTGGCGGATGTTAATCCTTTTCAATATGTTTTGTCTCAACAGATAGTTGGAAGTAAATTCAACAGATGGATAGTCATTCTCCAAGAGTTTGACTTGGATTTTCAGTTCGCCAAATCCAAAAAATCCTTAGTTTTTGCTGAGCTCATTGCAGAATTTCCAACAGAGGAAGATGTAGCTATTGAAAAAGACTCATTCCTAGATGAGCACATCTTTTTGATTTCCACCTCTGACCCCTGGTACAGAGATATACTTATCTATATCCAGACTTTGAAGTATCCTGCAGCTGTCTCGCGGGAAGAACAACGTAAACTACGCCTACATGCCAAGAACTACCTCATCATAGGAGATGCTTTATACCGTAGGGGGGTAGATTTCATTTTGCGTCGATGTCTTACCCATGAGGAAGCGGAGATTGTCCTAAATGATGCCCATAGTGGAGCGTGTGGGGGTCATTTATCTGGGTTAGCAACGGCCCAGAAGATATTACGTGCCAGTTATTTCTGGCCCACAGTCTTTAAAGATTGCGTGGAAGCAGTGAAGCGCTGTCATCCTTGTCAGCTTTACACCAAAAAGATGCGGTCACATCCCGCTCCGTTATTTCCCGTCATCTCAGTGGGCCCCTTCATGAAGTGGGGGATTGATTACGTGATGTGTAACCCAGCCTCAGCTGGAGAGCACAAATATATCATTGTTGCTGTGGACTATTTTACGAAATGGGCAGAGGCAATGCCGACCTTTAAAGCTGACGAGGAAACTGCAACTTTTTTCGTGTTCAATCAAATTATTACACGATTCGGTATACCTAAAGTGATTATCACTGACCATGGCAGTCATTTCCAAAATAGCATGATGACTAACTTGACCACTATGCTAGGATTTAGACAAGAACATTCATCTTCTTTCTATCTTCAAGCAAACGGTCAAGTCGAGGCTGTTAATAAAACTTTGAAAACTATCCTCAAACGTACTATTAATGCAGCACCGTTCCAACTGGCATATCATGCTATATCCTGCACTTTGGGCATATCGGACCAAGGTAAAAACTACTATAGGGTTTTCCCCCTTCCAACTTGTTCATGGAGTGGAAGCCGTTACCCGGTTGAATGTGAAATCTCGTCTTTAAGAATTGCTATTCATGTGTTACCTGATACGTCTGAGCTGGAATAACGTCTATTACATTTAGAACATCTAGATGAACAGCGTAGAGATGCGCTGACAGCAAACCAAGCTCATAAAAATAGGGTCAAAAGCCAATATGATAAATCGGTCAAGCGTCGAATTTTCTCTGAAGGGGAGATTATATTGCTCTGGGACCAAGACAAAGAACCCTTGGGGGCAGGAAAATTCAGGTCTATGTGGTTGGGGCCTTAAGTCGTATCAAAGGTGTTAAAGAAGAGCGCATATGAATTGATTGATTTTGATGGGAATAAGCTGCCTAAGCCTAGAAATGGGCTCTACTTGAAAAAGTACTATGCTTAGGCTTAGCACTTTTTCTTGTATTTTATTGTATGTATTTTTATGTAAACTAATTCGTCGGTTTGTGTTTTTTATACCATCTGCTGGTTGTTTCAGATGTCTTCCGAGAGGTTCTTAGGTTTCGCTGATGGCGCCAGTCGCCACACTTGTAATTTAGCTTCGGCTGCATGGGTCATTTATTCGCCCTCAGGACAGTTAGTTGCCTCAGGAGGCGCTTGCTTAGGTCCTGCTTCCAATAATGTGGCTGAATATAGGGCTGTCATTGAGCTTCTATGGGATGCTTTGTCACGTGGTATCACTCAGCTGGAAGTCCGACTGGACTCTCAACTGGTGGTTTCCCAGCTCAATCGGGCTTATCAGGTGCGGAACCCTATTCTATTGCGTCAATTTATGCAAGTTAGGTTATTGGAAAGAAATTTTGAGTTCATTACATTCAATCATATTCCAAGGAATCAAAATTCATTAATTGATGCATACACCAATGACATCTTGGATTGGCATTTAACACATTTTACATAAAAGTATATAGCAAACATAAAAAACATTTGCAAATAAACCGACAATATATATATATATATATGTGAAATTATGTTCATATAGAGAGGTCGAGTCTCTGATCCTCAGATCCACTCATAACTATATAATATAAAAAATATGGATCAAAGTCCATCAAATGCTCCTAGGTCTAAGCTTGACCACCCTGGTTCCCCCGATCACCCTGCACTCGGGCTTCTTCAGCCTCTTCGGCTTCAGCAGCCTCAACAACATCTATGTACACAAGCACTGCTTTGGCTACTCGCCTCAGAAGGCGTATCCAGATAGGTGGTACACCAACCACTAGCTCCTGCATGATGGCTGGGATGTGCTCAATCCGTCAGGTAGGTACTCTCTGGGTAAGCCTGGCCAGCTTCCCCTCAAGAACCCTAATCAAGCCCTGGTTTTCCCCCAAAACGGGACTCACATACATGCGTGGATGCCCAGCAGGGCGGACTGGTCCAATACCTGCATTTTGACATTTTTAAAGGATTAGAACTTTTATACATATGTATATATCTCTATATTTAAAATTCATAAAAATTTGAAAATTTGAAAATAAAAATTACCTAACTCTCCCCATGCTCCTCTTGGAAAGAGGACGAGGTCAACATCACCACAGAAATCCATTGCAGCATATGGAAACTACTCCAAAGCTGGCAACTGTCACTCCCACCAAAAGTAGAAGTCATCATCATAGACACTCTGGACCGAGCCACCACCTCCCTAGCAGAGGAAGATATCTCCCCACCTAAGCCTAGGCTAACAGGGAAAACGAACTGGCAAAGGTACTGCAGGACTCAATCCTAGCACTCTCTCAAAGAAGAAGGCTACTAATATGTTGGAATAACCAAAATTCTTCCTCCTGCCTCTTTTGCAGTCAGAGAGCTATTTTCTCATAATCGGGATCACTCCCGAGCACCAGTCATATAGGGCTCCCTGCATACAGTCTACTACTAGTCTCATTTGGTTCTGAGTTGCAAGGTGAAATGATGATGACCCTGCAACCCTCACTATAGTGCTCGTCAACACCTGTAAAGGAAAGTTGCATATGTGAACAATAGGGATGCAGCTACCCCTCTTTTGAGTGCCTGGCTCACAGTATATATCAATATAGTTCTGTACACTTAGAGGGTCACCGCCTCTTTCGGTGCCTTCCAAGTTCACCGGAGCTCCCCATCGTGATAAACCAGCAATGAAATAGACATCCTCCGAAGTAATCTCCAAAGACTCACCCTGAAGGTCAAACATGCCCAAATCATGATCCCAACAATTTATCAAGAACTCTAAGAGGCAGACATTGGCCCACATAGGCGAGATACATAAAAACTTCAATAACCCACTTTGACGTAAAACATTCACTATGGGGGCATCTTGAAGAATTTCTTGGTCCATGTCTTCATGTTCTTGCTCCCTCCACTCAAGCACCATCTTTCAACCTAATAAACAAGCAATTGCAAACCTTTAGTTTCATTAAAAATTTTGAAATTTTTACCCTATACATTGTTTTTCTACCTCACGCAGCGTACGCGACTATCTTTTTAGGCAGGTCGCGTACTGTACGCGACTGTCTTTTGGGCAACCCGCGTACACAACGCGTGTACGCGACTATTAACATACCATACCCACGTACACAGCATTCTTGTTTTGAGGGCGCTTAAAAACATGAAATTTGGGCTCAAATTTAACAATTGTTTGGATCAAATGAAAGAGCATGGAGTGTAGTCTTACCTGACACTTGCGGTTTTGCGAATGGTCCACCGAATCGTCCACACCGAGCAATTGAAGGTAGAGGTATAAACTTGTCTTTTATGGTTAAAAATCAAAATGGTGAGTTTTTATTCATATTTTGAACTATTTATAGAAAATTTATTTCTAAAGTGGGTTTTTTCCCTGTAGTTCATAATTTTTAAACTAATACCATCTCTTTTCTTCTATGTGACAGGTTTATCGTCATTTCTAAGTTGTTTTTTGCTCATATAGGATGGTTTTTGGTCATTTCACATGCATTTTGCATCTATACCTACTCCATCTTAATCCTAGCATTAACACTTTGACCACGGACTATGGTATTTGTAACCAGTAACTCCTTGTCTTTACCATTGCTCTTCCGTGGATAGGACCTTCCTCCTATATGAGTATCCTCATTTAGAACCTATTTATGGTCTTTTGATACTCATACTGCAGCTGTCATTGGTTCAGGGGAATCTTTTTTAGCTATTTTTCACGCCAAATTGAGCCTCATTTTGGTCTCTTTTTACAAGCTATCCCTTTATAGGACTCCCCGCCCTTATGGAGTTTCTTTAGGACCAGATCTAACTCCTTAAAACAGACTTGACTGCCGAGTAAACTTGTCCGTTCAAGCTCATTAAGAATACGTGAATGGGAAACCACATTGGTGGTAGGTTATCTCTTTCTCGGACCATGTGGAATAATACGAGAAATGATCACTCTCTTTTCTACGGAATTGAGAAAAGTATTCTCAGGTATAGGTTTATCACTTTTCCAAACCTGAGGAACTAAATTTACGAAAAAAGAACACCCGGTATGAGCTCAGTTTTCTCTTTTTCGTGCTCTGGACCTAAACATGAAAAAGATTATGAGTGTACTTTGTGTCTTTGTCGTGCTCGTTAAACACCAAGAACAAAGCATCGAGTTTATTGTTGTAAGCCCCATTTCTCGTACTCAAATGGATCTTTCCAAGTGATCTTGCTTTCCTTCACACTCGTTAAACTCAAGCTATATGCTGCTCTCGAAGGAGCGTTGGGTAGGTGGTAATTAACCTTTTTCAGACCTTCTTGACTAAGTACGAAAAAGGTTCACCTTTTCTCTCTACGGAAGTTAAAAGAGTTCTACTATGGTATGTTTTATACTTTTCCGGCCTCAGGACACTAAATTGGACGAAAAAGGACCCCCCTGGAGTCTTCTTTGGAGTTTTTAGACTCTCTAAAACGTGAAAACACCAAGTGAGCATGTACTAGTTCGGGCTCATAAAATCCACGAATCAGTGACACTATCAAGCATTATTCCCTCTTCTCTTCAAGCTTGTCAAAATATGAAGAGAGATTCGAGTTGACTTTCTTGGACTCGTTAAAATTTAACGGGGAAGGTAAGGAAGAAGTTTTCTTTTGGTTCTCAGTTAGTGGCAGCATGTCCTCCTTGAACATAGCACTCTCCGTTTTTTCCGATACTCATGTCTCAGTGTTCACTTTCAATTCAGCTATTACTTCGAGTTTCTTACTCCTCTTGTCAGTTCTACCTAGGGAATCTGATCATGTCTCCTACATGACAGATAAGTATAGTTGTACTATCTGTAAAGTTAAAAGCTACCTTGAGTCATCTCCGTGTCGTGTTCACTGTTCAAGGACTTAACCCTGTGTCTGATCTATATCCTGATTCCATCATTGTCGTATCTGTTACTATTTGTGTCTCCCTTCCTTTACCCAGTTCCTAGCCACTCTTGTGATCCATTGGAGGATCTATTGCCTTCCTTATCATAGTATGGTTCCGCATCAGCACTTCCTGACGACGAAGACCTAGAGTTTCTACGATCGTACCTCGGGATTCACTTTCATTATTGGTGAATTCCTTTGCTTCAGTTGTCGATTATCACTTATTGATTGACAATCTGTTGAATCCGCTCCATGTTCGACTTCAATAACATCTATTCACATGGCTTGGATTGTACTGGTTCTTTGGGATTGTTTATGAAGACCTTAGTTTCACATCCATGGACTAAGTTACGCAAGATTATGTTGTGGTTACTTACACAGCTTCCACATCTTTGAAGATTCATCATTATTGTATATTGTGGCTTCAATCCACCTTTGTAATATACGTGGTCTTGTACCCGTACTATATGATGTACTCAAATATTGTAAAAGAGCTAGTGTTCCAATATATTGAACATAGCATCCTCAGATATGACTTTGTATATGACATTATTATGTATTTGTTTCAGGTACTACCTCTGCTCCATTGGACTTCTGAGTTCTCCAAAGATAATAATTATAATGTATTTCGGCCATCGCTTCCCTCTGACCTCACACATTATGGGGCATCTGTTATCATCCCAAATGGCACTTCATCCTAGTGCCGACATTACATATGTTGGTACACAAAAGGACACTGTAGGATTGAAGTTTGCGTAAACACTATAGATGGGCATGACATGAGATGCATTTATCCTTCAACCAACTTGCCATTTTATTTTTCTAAGTGTTGATTTCCGTACGCGACTATCTTCATTGAAACTCGTGTACGTACGCGACTATTCCTATTGACAATTCGCGTACTGTACGTGACTATCTCCATTACAACCCGCGTACAGATCCATACGCGGGTTCCCTTTAAGCAACTCGCGTGTCATACGTGGGTTGCCTATATTAATAGTCACGTACATCTCCATTCGACATTAAAAAATATAAATCACGATTAATGGAGATTAGTTCGGCCCTAATCATTAACTACCCCAACTATCTCAACCTCCTCAACCTTCGAAACCACTCTATTTCCCAAAGTATAAATAGAGGTCTTGGGGAGGGCATTAATCAATGAATTTTGGAGAGCAAAGTTATGCTGGTGGTATATATTCAGAAGTCTTGGAGCAACAGAACTCAGAATCCTTTGGTTGCAGAGGAGTCATTGTCTCAGGCGTTGGGTTGTACACTTATCTCATTCACTGATTGTTAATAAAGAGAATTCTTCTTCCAACATTGTGTTGAGTCTATTTCATGTATTAGGGTTGATGAATCTATTTGATTAAGCACTATATATGTTGTTTATCTAACCTGTTATATATACATGTATAAGATTGTACTTGGAGAATTTGCTCTTTGCAGGTGAAGGAGGTGCATCCCTGAAAGCTTTGGAGAGAAGCAGAGCAAAAGAAGATCAAGCTTGGATCAACCGTCAATAATCAGGTGAGTCCAATATTTCTTCCTATTTTTCCTTTCTGTACTTAGCTAAAGTTAATTGTCTGCAAGTTTTAGAAGTAAGCTGGTAACCCCAAACCCTAGGTTACAAGGGTGTTTATTCCTGAACAACAATCAGGACCGTACGGATCCATACAGCTAACACAGGAGGGTCGTACTGCTGACGCAAAGGTCGTACAACTGCGCATGGACCGTACCATGTTGCTGGGTTTGCTCAGTGATTTTGCAAAGGTTCTATTTCGCCAAGTTGGGTGAATTTATTTAGTGGTTGTAATTGTTCCATATCTTCTTAATAAAATTTCATATTTGACTGCTGCATCGGTTTTCCCATCTTGGGTTTTATCCAAGGGTTTCCATACCCAAAACATTGTGTCTATATTTATGTGATGTTGTTGATGTTTTTCAGTGTTTACTTTATGCTACAATACTAGTAAAAGAAATTCATGTGTGGTTTTCGGTAACAATTAAATATACTGTTTAGCCTAGTTTGAATTTTAAAGGAAAATTTTACATTGTAAAAGATCTATGTTGAGCTAAATCTAAGAAACTGTAGCAGTATTGATAGATCAGGGGCAGATCTATTTAGGACACAAACCTAGAGTTCAGATCTAGGGCTTGACAGGTATACTTCACTATGGCCATGCAGTTGAGAGTTGAGGACAGACTCCAAGGGTCTCAAAACTTTCCTACTTGGAAAGAAAGGATCACAAGGATCCTGGACGTCAGTGATGCAGAGGAGCACATTGACTCCATGAAGGTTGCGCCCACAGATCCGAGCAGAGTTGGCGAGATGGAAGAAGTTAGACTCCAAGGCTATGTTGATCATCTTAGATGGGGTGAAGGACGACATAGTCCCTCACCATTCCGGGAAGAAGACCGCATTGGCAATGTGGAAGGCTTTGGAAGGACTTTACCAGAGCAAGAACGAAAACCAGAAGATGGTGCTACAAAAGAGGATGCACAGTACCAGGATGGCCAAGGGTGAAAGAGTGGTGCCTTATTTCACAAGGCTCAAACAGATCAGAGACAAGCTTGGAGTTGTTGGCTCGAAGACTGAGGATGAAAATCTAGTTTGGATAGCCCTCAATGGCTTTTCTAAGCCATGGGACACCTTTGTCAAAGGTGTTGTGGCTAGGGAGAAGCTCCCTAATTGGCAGAGGTTGTGGGATGATTTTGTGCAGGAGGAGACCCGCATGGTCAAGGTTTAGGGTCATCCAGCAGTGCCCCACAGATTGTGGATGAAGAGTCTCTAGCCCTAGCAGGGAAGAGCAAGGGTAAGGAAAAGAAAAGGAAAGGTGGTAAGAAGAACCTTGACATGTCCAAGGTCATGTGTTTTATCTGCCATAAGCATGGATACTTTGCCTCCCAGTGCCCAGACAGGAAGAAGAAAAACAATACCCAGATGGCAGGATCTGCAGAGGTGGAGGAGTTCAGCAAAAACTTCGATGAGGATTTTTTCTTGATAGCTTGCATGGCAAGCACCACATGTAGCAGCATTTGGTACGTAGACAATGGAGCATCATGTCATATGACGGCACAGAAGCGGTTCTTCAAGAGCTTGTAGGAGGGTGGATTAAATCTCCACATTAAACTGGGTGATGATGTGCAGTATGAGGCACAAGGAGTTAGCACTGTTTCATTTTAGAAGGAGTCTGGCAAACCCCTCAGTTTTGCTAACATATTGTATGTTCTGGAGTTAATTAAGAACGTCATATCTGTCTCGACCTTGGAGGACAAGGGATGTCAGGTGAAGTTCTGGGACCATAGGGTGTATATCAGGCCCAAGGGGTCAAATAGGAGTTTGGATCAGGTGATTGAGATCCGAAGTGGGAAGGTGTATAGACTACACTTTGAGTCTGCAAAGGCTCTAGTCAGCGATAGCAGCAGTCAGGGTGATCTGTGGCATAGGAGGATGACACACTTACACCATGAAGCGTTGAGGCATTTGAGACAGGTCGTCATTGGAGTACCTCAGGTGCAGGAGGAGAAGCATAACCACTGCAGGGGTTGTGCGTTGGGGAAGAACATCAAGAAACCTTTCCCATAGAGTGAGCACAAGTCTAAGGGGACCTTGGACTTAGTGCATTCTGATGTTTGCGAACCCATGAGTGTCCAATCATTCAGTGGCTACGGCTATTGCGTCACTTTCATTGATGACTATTCCAAGAAGACCTAGATCTATTTCCTGAAGGCCAAGTCAAAAGTCTTTGAGCGATTTCGAGACTTCAAGACGCTCGTAGAAAATCAGACAGGAAGGAAGATCCGAGTATTGAGGACAGACAACGAAGGTGAGTACACCTCCACTGAGTTCTTGGAGAATTGCTCATCGGAGGGGATCAAGAAGGAGCACATAGTGCCTCATACCCCGCAACAGAATGGAGTGGCGGAGAGAAAGAACAGGACAAGGGTAGGTGCAGCCAAGGCCATGCTATTTTATCAGAGATTACCACTATTTCTTTGGGTCGAGGCATGCAGAACCGCGGTATACATTCAAAATAGGGCATACAGCAAGACTTTAAGGGCATACAAAGCATTTATTCTTGCTTGCAAGAGGATCATTATGAGCAGGGATGTCCAATTTGATGAGGATAGAGCCTTGCGAAGATCTATGAACTTACCAACACAGGACTCCGAGGTCAAGTTGGAGGAGGCACAGGTACAAACATAGAATACAGGTTCTGGTAGTCAGAGGGAGTCAGGTGGACAAGATCCTTCAATCATTGACTTGGAGGATGAGCCGCAGCAGGAGGAGGACATACAGCAGTCGCAGCAGGTAGACACTAGGCCACGACCTAAGTTGTTTAGGTCCACAGTTCAAGATTCCAGGCAGGTGAATTTTCCACAAAGCTCCATGAGACATAGCAAACCACCAGAGAGACTTAGCTATATAGCATTGATGACGGAGTTGATTAACTCCGAACCTTCCAGTTTCGAGAAGGCTGCACAACATGATGTGTGCCAGGAATCCATGGTTGAAGACTATGACTCAATCATGAAGAATCGGGTATGGGGGGTTGTGTCTGTTGATTTTTGTACCTAGAAAAGTGTTCCCCTCGTGACTTTTTCCTAAGTCATAAAAAAGGGAAAATTAAAGTGACACTTGCAATTTAATAACTTGAGATGAATTTTAATTTTCACTTTAGAGAATAAAGTGACTTTTTGATAAATTTAAGTGAGGTGAGTGAAATTAATTTTGGAGAGAATTANCGCCCTTGGATTAGATGACCATTCAGCTTCCTCACTTAACACCAAAAAGGCAAGGGAAGGTATTAGAGTCTCATTCTGAATTTCCATGAGAGTTGGAGAGCATAGAAGGAGAACTTTTGCAGACAGAGAGAGAAGAGCAAAGGGTATGATTCCCAAGACCGTACAGCAGCACTAAATTTTTTCCATACAGCACGCATCTCGAGGCAAATTTTGGGCACAAAATAAAGGTAGTTTTTTTGGGCACAGAATTCGAGGCAGACTGTACAATTTTGTATAGTCTGTACAGTGGGCACAAAAATTGAGGCAATCCGTACATTACAGCAGTGGGAACAGAAATCAAGGCAGTCTGTATAGTCATTTTGGCATGGTTTTCGAGGCAGCAAGTTGGCAAAAATTTTGAGTGTAAAATTTCTGAATTCAGTGAATTTGCTGAGCACTATGGTTGAGATAATTTTATCTCTGTTTTTGTTGTACTTTAATTTTATTGCAGAAAATAAAATTCTCTCTCTAGAACAGGTTTTCCTCAAGGTTGGGGTTTTGCCTGGGTCATTTAACCAAAAATTTATGAGTTTGATTTCTATGTGTGAATGTGCTTTTTTAATTGTTGCTCGTTAAAAGTAGTAAAATTCTTCTTATGTTTCAGTCATAAATTGTTTATGAGAAATGACTTAATATGCAGATGAGAGTAAATTGGGTTGGGCATTAAACTATGATGAAAATGGTGGTTGAAACCGGGTTGGGAGAATGAGAAAAATTTACATGGTATCAGAGCTTTGTTAGAGAAGAGCAGAATTTTTACATAGTGAATAATTCCAGACCTTCAGTGAATTATTTTGTTAGTGGGTAGCACATTGTTGAGACTTGAATTTGCATTAAAATGACAACAGGACTTAGGTTGGAGGACAGGTTTGATGGGGCTAGGAATTTTGTCCCATGGAAAGCTAGACTAGTGCTTATATTGGAGGAAAACAAATTATGAGATGAAGTGGTTTATAATACAACAACAAATCCTATTGGTGTTCCTGCTTCCACCGATGCACAAGCACTTTATGCTTTCAACAAGAAGGACATTAAGGCTAGAAGAATCATTCTAGATGCAGTTAAAGATCATGTGATCCCACACATCTCTAGTAAAACCCGTGCATATCAGATGTGGGATGCTTTGACCAGCTTGTTTCAAAATTCAAATGAGAATAGGAAAATGGTGTTGAGAGAGAAATTGAAGGGTATCAAGATGGCCAAAGTTGAGGGAGTGATTCCCTACCTTACTAGGATCTCTCAGGTGAGAGATAAGCTTGCAGCAGTGGGGGAGGTTGTTTCTGGTTCTGAGCTAGTGCAGACAGCTTTGAATGGGGTTGCAAAGCCTTGGGTTGTTTTGTGGAGGCTATAGTAGCCAGGGAGAACATGCCTTCTTGGGACAAACTTTGGGATGATTTTGTTCAGGAGGAGACCCTGAGAGGTCTTGTGTAGGGCATCTCTTCTACTAGTAGGGAGGATGAGGAGAATATGGTTTCAACTACCAAGGGAAAGAAGAAGTTCAAAAAGGGTGGGGCTAAGCAGCACGATGGACAGAAGAAGGATCTGAGCATTGTAAAGTGCTTTGCTTGTCAAAAGCTTGGGCACTATGCTGGACAGTGCCCACAGAAGAAGAAGAAGAAGCAGACAGCAGCTTCAGCAAAGGTTGAGGAGTTTACAGCTAGATTTGAGAGAGAGTTTTCTCTCTGTGCTGGGCATGTTGATAGAGAGAGAGCATCCATCATCACCAGTGCAGAGATTGATATTGAGAGGGAGTATTCTTTGTTGATTAGCCATTCTTTCAGTGCATCCACCACCAGCACGTGGTATATTGACAGTGGATCTACAAGCCACATGACAGGTGCTCGAGAGATGTTCTCTGAGCTTTCACAGGCAGGGATAGATGTGGAGGTCGTGTTGGGGGATGACACAGTTGTCAAAGTTGTTGGGCATGGGACCATTATATTTTAGAGAGAGTCCATGAGTCCCATGACTTTGAGGGACGTATTGTTCGTACCTGGGTTGAAGAAAAACTTGATATCAGCTTCCATTATCAAGGATAGGGGCCTTGGGATGTCTTTCCTAGATGGACATGTGTGTGTATTCCCTTAAACTGCAGGACCATCTGCCTCTTACACCATTGGATTCAGATGTGGGAAACTGTACAAGCTATTGTTTCAGCCCCAGTATGCTTTGACACATAGCAACGGCAGTAAGCTTTGTGAGCTATGGCATAGGAGGATGGCTCATCTACATCATCCAACTTTGAGGATGTTGAGGTACATGGTTACAGGGTTGCCTGAGTTCAGCACTAAGCACGGTGATGTATGCAAGGGGTGTGCTTTGGGAAAGCACACCAAGACTATTTGTACGAGCAGTGATAGCAACCAACAGGAGTACTTTATTCGATACATTACGATTTGTGTGGTCCTATGTCATCTGTTTCTCTGAGAGGTTTTTGTTGAGCATTGGTTGTCATTGATGACACCCCTTAATGACAAAGTAAGACAACGATTGATGACATGGCAAAGAGTGACAAATGGTAGCTTAGGCATTGGAAGACATGAATGGCATGAATGGGCAAATGACCCATTTTGTGGTCATTTGAAGATGATTTGGACAAGATAAAGTTTATGTACAAGCAAGGACAAAGGCAAATAAGGATGACATGGCAGATGATGTGGATGGCAAAAGGAGAGTAAAATTATAAACATATATATTTAATGAGGAAAATATGGAGATAAAGATATTATGGAAGTAAAAAATATCAAATATTATTTGATAAAATGAAAATGGAAATGGTGTGATAAGGTCGTCCATCCTAAAATGAATTGATTTATTATTTAAATGACAAATATAAAATAAACTTGATATGTCGGCCTTTACAATCTGTGGAGAAGGAAAAGTATAAATAAAAGGACAAAACCTTATGTCAAAAAGCGTGAAAAGAAAAAGATTTCATAGGTGCTATAGTAGCTATGTTTTCGGGCAGTGGAGAGAGAACTGCTCTGCTTTGGAGGTATAGGAACTGAGGAAATTCGGCAATAGAAGAGAACGCATTATGAAGGAGCCTTTCTTTTGGGTGTTGTGTGTGATTCCTCTGAGATTTTCGGATTGGCTAAATGATAAAAACTCTCAGCTGACTGACTGAGGTAGTATCCAGGACTGTGGATAACTTCGTGGGAGCAGTTAAATATCTGGCAGCAGTAGTCAAATTTCGTGGAAACAGTTAAGACAAGTTTTTCCTTTTTTTATGCTTCACGTGTGATGATGGAGACAACTCGGTGATAGTTCTGTGGACTGAGGAGAAACAAGCTCACTGGTGGATTTGAAGAATGAAGAAATAATATTGCTCTAAGATTCTTCAGTGGTAGAGCATGGTATGAGGTAGCCGCAGTGGTGAAGGAAGTTTTCTTGAGTTCTATCTTTTATGATAGCATGATCTAGGCATTGAAACTTATATATGAAATCGCAGGGTTATTAGCAGTTCTGTGAACGATTTGGTTTTTGGAACCTGCGATGCTGGATTCGTTTTCATAGAGCGTGAATCTCTGGATTTTCTCGTGCTCTAAATTTGATATCGCTAGGGCACGCCATCATTACGTCTGGCATCATCGGTCATACAT
Source organism: Pseudotsuga menziesii (assembly GCA_001517045.1). Classification (NCBI taxonomy): domain Eukaryota; kingdom Viridiplantae; phylum Streptophyta; class Pinopsida; order Pinales; family Pinaceae; genus Pseudotsuga; species Pseudotsuga menziesii. The sequence continues at coordinate 31,058 of LPNX011103760.1, forward strand.
ACATCTTAATTTGGAAAACGTAGAATGAAGCAGCCTGAACAAATCCGACAGGTTCACACATGAACTATTGATCTTCCTTAAGCGATGACAACTTTGATTTAGAACTGGCATTGAAAGCATGACCCATTTGCAAAATTCATGGAGTTGTGATCTAAGAAAAACACATTGTGGAATCTCAAGTATGGGTTGAAGAGAAAATAGTTTGAATTCTTATTTGGATTGAAACTGATGAAGCCTAAGCTTTGCCGAAGCGTCTTATTGCGAGCACGATTTGATGTGATTTGAGACAAAGTTTACCTTCTGGGACTTGGAGAATGCACAGAAACAACATACCTGGAATTTGTGTAAATAGAACTTGATATTGAAAATTGCAACAAAGAAAGCATGAGTGAGATAGAGCGCAGAAATACATCAGCATTCAAGAATAGTCATTCATGGGAATGCTCTTAGAAGCATGGAACCCTGGGTGATGATATTGTCCATTATATGTTTTAGCAAGTAATATGAATTTCAGTGACTGTGTAACACTTGTATTTTAGTAAATAGAGGATTCAAGATTGGATCTTTTGATATGCCCATTGTTCAGGTGATCAGAAATAGTGAAGAAGATCATGATGATGATGACAGTTTGACATCTACAGCTGTATGGCAGTGATTCGTTCAGCATACGACATGATAATGATGTGACAAGTGAAGAAGAGGACTTGACATATTGATGGCAACAGCAGTGATGAGTAGATGAACAGTTGTTGATGATAAGAGGATGAGCAACAGCGATTGACCAGAAGATGATGAACAGATGTATGTGCACCTGAGAAGATCTTTAGCATGAGCAGTTGGTTGATTGAATTGCAGCTGAATGGGCAAAGCAGGTAAATGATGACATGAGTATGTTAAGACAAGAATATTGTATTGTAAATGCAAGCTAGTCTTGCATTTGGGGTTTGGAAACCTCAACCCTTCTTGGCTGGGTCTAAGAAAACTAGGTTGGGTCCTAGATAAGAAGTTGGTGCTCTATGTATCAGTTGGTGGTGAATTACCTCACGGTTGTAGTCGGTTGAACAATTACAAAAGATTACAAAACTATATCTTGTGTCTCTTGCATTGTGATTAATGTGTTCTATTGAAGAATGACGTGCTTAGTTTATTGATGAATATGATTTTGCAAATGATGATCTTGATATAAGATTTGAAGAAAAAGTTGAAATAGTGATAAGTGTATGCTCATTGTTTCACCCCCCCTCTCAGTGAGCGATTGTGTCAACATTTGGTATCAAAGTAGGCCTTCGTCACAAGCCTTGCAAGCTTGAAGGAGATCCTTCGATACAATGGATGAACAAATAGGTTGTTCAATGAATGAAGTACCAGAGGAAGCACTCACAAAGATTGAAAGAAAGGTCCTCTATAAATTGAAGAAATCCAGGGAAAAGGATGAGCTACAGCAAAGACTATTAGAAAAATCAGGGCAAACTCAGCAAAACCTCATGAGTCAACTTCAAGAAAAGAATGCAAAAGTTAGTTCTTTGAAAGATGAACTTGATCAATTGAAAAACGAAGTGGCTAACTTGAAAGAAACCAATGAGACCTATGCAAGTCTTAAAAGTCAACTGGAAGAGGCCAAAGCACAGCCACTGGAACAAAATAAGGTGAGTCAAGCAAAAGAGTTTGAAATCATTTCTTTGAAAGAAGAAATGAACAAGATAGCTGCTACAAATTTGATGTTTAAAAGGAGTTCTTCAACTCTAGATGATATCCCCAGTTATCAAAGATCACCACTTGTCAAGATTGGGTTAGGCTATGATAAGCAAGAGACCACTGAAGACTTCAAGCTCCCAGAGAAGACTGAAGAGAAGCCTAGGAGGTATGCAGAGATTCTGAAGAATCTTAAGCATGGCGAAGAAAGCAAGAAAGAACATACTAAAACTCAGCAAAGAAGATCCAGTCATCATGATCTGCAAAGGAGGACCATGTCACAAAGAAGACCACTTGTTTCTAGGTATGGATTTAATGGTTATTGTTTTTCTTGTTCTAACGTCACAAAGCGATGGATTGTGCATATGGGGGAAGGAGTATCGAAAGACAAAATGTCAAGGTTAGAAGTTGGACATGTGACCAAATTGGTCAACTTGCTGCCAACTGCCACACCATGAGATGCTTCACCTGTGGAGGTGTTGGCCATAAAGCCCAAGTATGTGCAAGTCCACAAAGACAATTCATGAGAAGACTAACATACAGCTCAGAAAGGAAAATCAATGGTTCCTGGAAGAAGAATGACAGAAACAGTTTTGAAAGACAAAGGAGAAATGATCTCAGCCAAGGATGCTCTAAGGTATGGGTGAAGAAAAATCTTTTGCTAAATTTGAATGAAGTAGATCAGTGTACAAGTGAAGATGGCTGCCATATGGCAAGCCATACTTGAAGTCTTCTAAAGACTTTGAGTTTACCATGAGTTCATGATATTTGTAAGATGAACTCAAAGGTAATTGAAGGCTACTCCAAGCAAGGAATCAGGTCCTAGGATCGAATTGCCATCATTGATAGAAGGCTAGCAAGGCAAGGTTGAAGCTTAAGAATCATAGGTAATACAAATTCGGTTTGTATGACTCGAAAGGGATGATGGTTGCCATCATTGATGCTTGCTTACCTTTTATGAATTTACTAAATCACTATAAAATGCCTGCTTATGGAGAAAGAATGCCTAGGAGAGATGCCTAGTTTACGTTCCCGCCATGCATGATTATATGCCTGCCAATCATTGAAAATAAATGCTGCCTTAAAATGGACTTTACATCATGAAATTTTCTTTTCAGTATATGATGACAATACAGGTATGAAATACCATATGGGAGTACAGTTCTGGAGTAATGAAGGTGTTCTGATAGATGTCAGCAAGGCTGACGCAATAATGACCAAGAAGCAAAGTTTGATTCGTCATCATTATATGAGCATAAATGTGAAAAACAATTTACAAGTGTGTGGATTCAGCAGTCAGCTCAAAGGTTTTTAATACTTGTTGCATGATTTTGTATTTGGAAAGGAACTAATAGCCTTTGAGGCTGAAATAATTTTTAAATGTTTGTTCGATATAGTTGGCAAGTTAATGGATTGGGGAAATAAATTTTATTTGTGTGCTGTACAAATATATGAACAGAGGCTTAATGAAAGTGGAAAAAAAAAATTCAACGTTAAAAAGTTACTGTTTGGAAACCTCGTCAAGAACAGGTTTTTACTGAAATATGGATGCATAAGCAGGAACCAATTGAAAAAGGTCTTGCACAATTACCCATCTCAAAGGTGGACTCGCGAGTACTTGCAAGTCTTGGGCGAGTGGTGCTTCACTGTTACTTATCAATGAAGGTGCAAGAGTTTTCCAACACATCCATCCAAAGAGAATTATCCAGTCACTTTGAAGGTTGAATATCTACCCAAACCCTTCTAGAGAATTATTGCGGCCATTCTACAGCATATTGGTCATATCTCCATCTTTTCGAAGCCCGTTTTGAGATTGATACAAAGAAGAGGGCATAGCTTTGCATGGGAGACTTCTACATATAGAGAGCAGCTTGTATCTTAACAAGGATCCACCATATGGTCTGCATGTCACATCCAAACTCTTCAGAAGGCCACTATTACCTTAATGTGTTACCTTAATGTGTTGATTCCGAGAATCCAATTCATCTTTTCGAAGCAGTTACGAATGGTCTAAGGAAAAAGGAAGACGTTTTTTCTTGCATGGGTGAATTGCTTTGGAGGCTCGTTTTTTTGAGCTAGCCTCAGTGCATGGCATGCATGTCTCTTTCATCTTGTTCGGCTATTCAACTTATGATTATTGGTATGTCCTTGCTTTGTATTTGAAGTTTATTTCATTATAAATTTGAGTTTTACTATTTCTGGGGTTTGAACACTATCATGCAAATACATGCAAACCCATGTTATACGTTGTAAGCATCAAGACACCCTGAACCAATAACAAATACCTCAACCAATCAGTACAATAGCACAAAATATCAGTTTGGGATATTACAGTGGTATCAGAGCATGTTCCTCGCTAGTTGTGGGCTTGACATGAACATGCAAAAAAGCAGTTAAATGAATCTAGAAGACACTACATTTGTCACATACAGGAGGAGAAGGGGTAGACACACAGAAGATCTAGATCTAGAGGAGATAAATCTAGAGGACACAAAATCAAAGGATCAGAATATGACAGATTCATAGGCAGATAGGGTAAAGGGAACCATGGAAGAAGAGGATAGGATAGCTTTCAATAGTCTTATCAGTGCTCTAAACGATTTTGGCTAAAGGCCAAAAGGAGGTGTTAAGTGCAATAAACAGGTTGGCAGATAAACCTAGGCAAGATCAGCACAAATTAGCACAAATTACAGATCACGCAGGGTGATAGAGTATCCACCAGTGGCATTGGGAGTCAGGGACATACTACCATGCAGAATACTCCTCACATATATCAAAAGCCTTCTAGACCTACCATGCTTTAGTTTTTGGAGAGTTCCACCAAAGGACCTATAGCGTCAATTAAGCAGAGTGAACCATTCGAGACATATATATAGGTATACAAGGACCTAGGGGATGATTTTCACTCAACCATATTGTTAGTTTTTCATCATTTAAGCTAGCATTATGATAAGATCTTTTCACTGAGAGAATAACAAGCACAGCAATCACATAAGCACATCACAAGAGACAA